>CACKRE030000058.1:216886-244187 GCA_902602495.3 Ectocarpus sp. CCAP 1310/34 | reverse complement strand
GGTGTTTGCCATCGGGATTGGGTTTTCGTCGCTTGGCAACGACGTAGTAGAACAAGCCAATTCACTTCGTGAACTCGGCAACCAGGTTACCGTTTTTTTTTTTTTCCTCCGTTTTTTTTTTTGGCGGTAACCATAATGGTGGTCGAGTAGATCATGTTGTACGGGGTGGAGAACCCTCACTCCGCGCAAGGGGTATGATCGCACCACGTTGTGTTAAAATGGTCAAGCACCCTCGAGGCAGTTACACAGTGCTTACAACTGTCTCTGGAAGTGAAAGCACCAGAAAATAAATTAAGTCATACGCAGCTGTCATCCGTACGCAAGAAGTAAGCACAAGATGCCGAAAACCCTTAGCAGGATCCAGCGCACCCTTCATGCGACTCGCCGAATATCTCACGGCGCTTCGCGCTTGGTGATGTGAGAGCCTGGTCCGTTGAGAACCCGGCGTGCTCCGTCCCGGCCTTGTAGGGATGCGAGGTCAATGGTCTAACGACTACGGCATGCACGACTATGAGTACCCCCCCCCCGCCCCCCCCCCTCGTCTTCGGCTTGGCCACCTCGGTGTTTGAAGTGGACTCGTGCCTGCCGAACTTGAAACGTTTGGTTAGCCGGGATGCCCAGTTAACGCGTGGAGTGTCTCTTATTGTTTGGCACAGCAAACGCAGGGTGATGTCCAGCTTCTGATCATCCGTGTGAAACGTAACCTTGGCCGGAGGAAAGCCGAGGTACATATCGCTCCGTTCCGGCGTTTTGGGGATGCGCGACCAATGGCCTGACGACCTCGGCATGCGTTTTCACTAGTACACCTCCATCAGTGTCATTTTGGTACCTGCCTCACCTCGTACGACGTTGCCCCTCGACTCGTTCTCTTTTCCTCGGTACGGTATTTTCCCAAAAGGTACCTTGTAGTTCTGGGTGTTGCGTCGAATTCTTAGCACATCACCTTGTTCCCGTGGCCGAAGTCTGCTGCCTTGTTTGGAGGCCGATATGTTTGCCCCCCATGTCGCTTTTCTCCCCCCTGCCCCCTCACTCACGCCTTTGCTCTTTTTGTCGAGTTGCTTTGCAGTCTGGACAGCTGTTCAGCATGCTGGGGGGGAGGGGGGGGATACGCAGAAAAAGGAACCGCTCTCACAGCACTATATCTTCCTTCTTCTTCTCCTTCTCGCTCGTTTGCTCTGGGCTTTTGTTTTTCGCGTGTATCGCGTTGTTGTCCAGCCTGGACGGCATTCTTTTGTCCATCTCATCCTCAACCCCTCGTCACGCGCTTGTACGTATCGTGTGTTGCGTCGTTGTTGAGCCGTCGACCAGAATGGTGCAAGATGGAACAGGACAGATTGCTTTGTGCGACCCCCCGCTGACTCCCTCGATGTACACGCCTTGTGCTGCGCAGCTGTCCGTTCCATCTCACTCCCTCGTGGTACACTTTCGTGTGTTGCGTTTGTTGTCCAGCCTGGACAGCATTCTGGGTGAGGACGCGCGCAAGGGCCCCGCCCTCCCCGGGGCGAGAGCGCAAGGCCCCTCTGTGGTGGAAAGAGCGCACGCAGTGGCCGAGCACAAGAAGCGGCTCGATGCCGACGGCTTCGACTTCAGGCACGCTGCTGTACCACTAAGTAGTGGAATGTGAAACGATTCCTGTAACGCTGACCGGGACGGGCGTCATCCCCCTCAGGCACAAAACTAGTTGTTGTTGTTGTTGTTGTTCACATTGAAACATCTTGTACCGGTCCAACTGACGCGGACGCCTTCCGTGGTAACAGGCCGACCACCCAACGCACTTCGTACAATTACGTTGTAGCATGCACTCCTCGGCAGTCATATTATGTTTCCTCTTTGTCTCCTCGTTGTGTTGTCGTGTCTACCGTAAATGGCACAAGATAACACACCCCGTGGACCTATTTTCAAAGCTCGTTTTTCGACAGCAGAAAGAGTTGCAGCGCGGAAAACGGTGGAGTTGAAGCTGTTCCGTCTAGAGCTCTCCGAAAATGTGTTGTTTCATTTGTGCATCCTCTTCGTTGTTGCATAATCGAGCTTTGAAAATTGGTCCGGGGGACGTGTCATCTTGTGTCATATACGGTAATCCGGCTTAGCGACCTCTTGTATAGAGGCACTCCCTGCCCTGCGCCCCGACTAGATGCAGCAGCCGCTATTGTTGGCAAAAGCGACCTGCCCTCAGTAGCGATCAGGTTCCTTATCGACAATAGGGGGTTGCTGTCGCTCTAGCTCTAGCTCTAGCTCTGGTTTTGCGTGCGAAACAACCATCAAATCAAGTGACTTCCTGTTTTTTTTGTTCGTTGCAGCTCGCCGGATTTCCAAGATCCGAACAGCAGCAAGATCAGACCAAGAGGCAGCACGGGGTCTGCCGGGCTGCTCGAGCCGGGGGTTTCTAGGGTAAGCAGAGATGCACCCCCGGCGGCGGGACTTTCTTCCATCGGGGCGGCTGCCGGTGGCAGCAATGGCGACGACGACGACGACCTCTTTGCGGTGAGATTGCTGTTCAAACGGTACTTCTACCTCCACGGAATGACTGAGGCCGTTAATGTGATACTTTTTCACAACTTTTTCATTTTTGTTCATGTAGTTGTATCAGTTTGGCCCATCAGCTAATACTGGCTCAGAATCTTGATGAAATTTGTTGATTCCATTGAACTAGTACTGGCTCAGAATCTTGGATGAATCTAGTTGGGTTCCAGTCAACTACTGGCTGAAAACATTGTGTGCTCTCATCCACGGAATTGCAGATTGAGACGGTTTTGACTTCTTCCACTCATACCCCAGGTTTCGGAATGATAGCGAGGCTGCAATTCCGCCGTCATGATTTAACACGCCGTCGATCGTGATGTAGGAGCTCTGCAAGCCCCTACCCAACCTAGGACTCTTCCGTTACTAAACCTCCCCGTGCTACCCCCCCCCCTCGGCCCCAACCTCAATGGCAGTCGCTTATGAAGGAGCTCAAGGAGTCGCCTCCGGCTTCGGCCGCCGCGGGTAGACAGGCAGGGGAGGATGACCTCGCGTCCTCGTCGTTTTCCGACGCTCCGTCGAGAGGGGAGCCGGTGGGCGAGAATTTGGACGACCTGCTGGCAGGGCTGGGCTCGCCGCCGGCGCCGCCCGTTTCGCGAGGGGTAGCGGGGCGGCAGCAGCAGCAGCAACCGCCACCTAAATCGACCGCGGCCGTGTTTGATGATCAGGAGTTCGAGGATTTGTTGGCCGGGCTGGAGAGCAGCTCGCCGCCGCCGGCGGCGGCGGCAAGACAGTCGTCGTCGCCCAGGGGCACGGGGGGGGGCGCGAACAGAAGTGGCGACCTCGAGGACGATTTGCTGCCGGCTTGGGGAGAAGGCAGGGGTATCGGCATAGGCGGCAGTGGTGCTGCCGGCTCGTCGCCGGTTGCCGCTGGCCCTAGGCGGGGCCCGGCGGGGACGGCGCCGCCGCCGCGCGCGGGTGGGGTTGACAGGGACTTCGAGGAGCTTCTGGCCGGGCTGGAGAGGGGGGAGGGGTTGGATGCGGCCGCCGCCGCCGCTTCCGCGTCATCGCCGTTGCCGTTGCCGGACGTGGAGGAGGTGGGGAGTTGTTTTGTTGTTGTGTCCTCTGCGTGATTTCGTGGCGCATCAGCCGGCTGTTTTTGGCTCCCGGACCGCTTTGAACGGGAGTGCGCCGGTATGTCCTGGATATAGTCGTGGCTCCGAGACAAGAGGATGGGTGCCTTGTAAGAGGGGGCTCCGAGGTCAGCGCGTCGAGGTCAGAGCGTCGAAATTGGTTGTCACGGACTCGCACCGCTGGTAGTACAAAGTTACATAACGGTACCTTATTTCGGTATTCGGGGGGCTCCGACTTATACCAGGTTGGAGGGCCTTTGTCACACAACTCTCATGTATCGGAGACACGAATGTGGCGGAGACGCGTGTGTGAAGGGGCAGCTCCTGGCTCGCATGCCGCTGATTGGATAGGCACGCGTGAAGGGGAGTGGCGGTGGCTGGTGTAGTGGCAGACTCTTGACCCTCAGACGAAAGGCTGCATGAGGAAGCACAGCCCCCCGGGCTGATTTTTAGGCCTCATTCGATCACACGGCGGGAAAAAATTAGTGGCAGCAGTAGTGCCGAAAGTGGCAGCGTCGAATCTGTGTATCGTCGAGAGCTTTCTGAACACGAAGACGTTGTATTCCAGAATCCTCTTCGTCTTACAGTATTCGAGCTTTGAACTTAGGCCCAGAGGCTGTGTGGTACCTTAGGCAGCCTAGTTGAAGGGCATACAGAGCGTGGAGGGGCATGGTCGGGTGGGAGCGGTAGAAGTGGGTATATATTGATTTCTTTTTCGTGATGGTCGCCGTGGGAGATAGTGATGGTCAAAGATTGGCGACGACGAGAGACGCAGCTGGAAGTGTGACAACTGTAGACGTCGTCGGCTAGATAAGAGATGCCGCTGCCTTGACCGCGTGTCAGGGCAGGGCGTCCATTAGGGGAAAGGTAAGCTAGTTTTTGTGCAGGATATTTCTCCCTTGGTTGACTTGTGCCATTCGAGGAATTCAAAGTTCGACAATTTGCCGTCTTTGTCAAAGTGCGACAGCTCCCATGATTGAAACATCCCGCCGACGAGCTCCTCCGCTGGCCCTTTTTTTTTTTGTCCGTTATGACAGAGCTTCGACGAAATCGACGATCTCTTCTCGGGCCTTGGGCAAATGGGCGCCAAGTCCAACAGCAAGGCGAACGGCCCGTCCAAGAGCCCGCCGAGGCCAATCAACGGAAGAGGTGCGTGGAATGATGGGAGACCCTTAACAGAGGCGAACCCTCA
Organism: Ectocarpus sp. CCAP 1310/34; assembly: GCA_902602495.3. Taxonomy (NCBI): domain Eukaryota; class Phaeophyceae; order Ectocarpales; family Ectocarpaceae; genus Ectocarpus; species Ectocarpus sp. CCAP 1310/34. The sequence continues at coordinate 239,405 of CACKRE030000058.1, read as the reverse complement.
ACAACGCCGGCATGTGCCCGGCGAATGGACCGGCGCCGTTCAGAGGGACCGGCGCTACTTTTCAAAGTGCAGAATGACTTGGTGATTTCGCCTTTCCCCAGCGATTTCACCGGCAACATACAGGGCCGCAGGATCTAATCAACCGGCTATTTTGACGCGCCGCCCACTGTATTTTGAAGAACACGGTCCTATACCCGCGGACTATGTTCGATTTGGAGTTATAGTTGTGAGAATTACCCGGCCTCCTTTCAGAGGTGGAAACTCCTGACATTTTAGAGATATTTTGGGCCACAGGGACGGGCGGAACAGCGAGGTGCAATGGAGCTCGATAAGCGAGGTGCATGTTGGGAGTGAAACCTTCCACCGTTGGGGGAAAGTGTGCAGTGTTGTTCCGGTAATCGTTCGGCGAATCACAGGACGCGGCCTATAGGCGCAACTAGAGTGTGCCGACTTACCCGGAAGTGTCTGATGAGGTGACCACCCTACCGTAGCATCATCTGTGTAGCCGCTGCCGGTGTTGTACGGACCGTGTCACCACGGAAGCTAGCCCTCGTGCGACTGCAGTTCCGGTTGCGTTATTTTGTCAGCATCGACACCGTAGGTTTGACGAGATTCCGCACCCCCTGGACCGATTTTCAAAGCTCCATTTCTCCACGATGAAGAGGATGCTGAACGAAACGAGGCGTTTTCTGAGAGCGCTCGACGAAACGGCTTGAACGCCGCCGGGTCCAGCGCTGCCACTCTTTCTGTTGTGGAGAAATCGAACGTTGAAAATAGGTCCCATGCGGTAAGGTACCTGCCGTATCGCGATACGCACTATTGCGTAACACAGAGGAGTACAGAAGGTCTCCTCCTCTTCCTCATGCTTGTCGCTGTGATTCGTGTCTGTGCGTCTCGCGAAGGTGTGTGTGCCCATTGCACATCAGCTGGCACCCGCTACCACTGACCTTGGCAGCTACAGAAGTTGAGAAATTGATATGACATGAGCACAATGTGCGAGGTCGGTTAAGAACTCCCACATTACAACCTATATGGCGGGCAGCCGTAGGATGACCCGAGGAACACGGTAAAGAACCTCAGCTTTAGTGAAAACTAGATACTCTCTTAGTGCGGGCATTATCTGTAAGATACTGGCGCGGGTCACGCAGATGGGTGACGTACATATTCACGGCATGACGAGTAGGGAGACAGAGCTATGGAAAATTGGTGGCGCCCTTCCTCTACCCTCATTCTTCGTGAGTGAAATTCTTGCCCCGTGAGGGCACTCCTGAATCCATGCCCCGAATACCGATGATCTGTCTGCCAAAACCCAGCTCTCCATGAGCAAACAAGCAAGCAGAGCATGATATCACATACGTAAGGCGCAAGAGCCTGAGAGTCAAGGAGTAGATGATGTAAGCAATCGAAAGCCTACGGGCGTGACCATAAGAACAGCAAGTGCTCGGTAAATAATCCGCTCCCAAGCGAAATGATGTAAATCCCACACCGATTCTGTCAGGGGGGGAAGCGATGGCAAGAGGGGTGCAGGCGGGCGAGGCCATCATCAATGAGCTGCTGAAGTCTGGAATGTCCACTGGTGGTGTTGATGGTGACAGAGTTTCTTCGACGGCGCCCAGGGTGAGTTGTTGTAAATAGCACTTGTTGATGGTGTTGATGCTCTGCTATTAGCACGTGCAGCAGTTGTTGATGTTGCGTTCTTCGGGGCCCTCAAAATAGTTTTGCACCAGCAGGTTGTTATGTGAGCATATGTATGCCTAGCAGCAGTTTTTGTTGATGTTCTGTTCTGTTGCGTTAATTGAAGCGTTTGCAGCGCAAAGTATGCAACCGTTGTTGTGTTGTATTGCCGTACTAAAATAGAACGGGCAGTAGCAGCGGTGGCAGGTGTTGCTGCTGGTGTTCTGTGGTGGGTGCCCTATAAGTTGTGGTGTCCTCCAAGCACCCGCTGTCGTAAGTTGTCGTAAGACACCCTGTACCTTTTTATTAGCCAATCGCCGCGCCGGCCGCACTCGCCCCGCGCTGCCTGTCCCTCGCCTCCTTACCCAGAACCCCCGTCAAACCATTCCCCAGAACGGACCAAGGAACGGTCCTCGGATCGTCTCGCCGCAGGAGAGGGAGCAGTTCCGGCGAAAGCAGCAGCAGCAGCAGCAGCAGCAGCGACAGGCTTCTCCGCCCCAGCGGACCGCTCAGCAGACCGTTTCGCGAACGTCTCCCCCTCCTCCTCTTCGAGCCGTCCCTCCGCGTCCGGCTGCTGTGGCTCCCGCGAACACCGCTGCAGGCGCTGCCGCGGGGGTGGATTCAGGGAGCGATACCGCAAAGCCGTTCTTCTCGGACTTTGACCTGCTCCCCCCGATTCCGGGGGAAAGAAGCAGGGCGGAAGGAGGACAAGATCAGGGTGAGCGTTGTCGTGTTCCGCCTTTTTTTTTTGTGTATGTGTGAGATTCGTTGAGGTTCGCCGGGCTGTGTGAGATTCGGCTTGCTTCCGCCTATCTTATTTTGGACCCGTGCGAACAGACCATTTTAGTACATGTCCTGGTTGGTTGGTTGAGGTTCGCTGGGGTCGTCGTGTCAAGAAATACATCAGCTGTGTGAGTTGTCGAGCTTGGGCCGGGTCTTTCGGTGAGACACGTACCTCTTACTAAGACGTACGTACGTGTACCATCACGGAAAGGCTACTCGTTCGAGATAGTTGCTATTTATTCAACAATAGTTGGAGTCTTTCTCCTTTTAGAAGTGATGCATACACTCACTGAACGGCTGCCTGCCCGTTCGGTGTGATGGAGCCTTGACATCAATTTTCTCTTTTCACTGCGGTACCCTCGGCTATCACAGTGGTGCGTCACACATACATCGCAAAAGGCGTAGGTGATTATCTCTGTGTGTGTTGTCGTAACCATCGAGCGCGCCAGCGGACTGGGCCATGAAAACGCGCCATTCTGAGCGCGGTCGAAAACTCATACTCATTCTTGAAAAGGCCATGGTCTGGGATACCGTGAGGGTGTGTGATGGGGGAGGCTCAGCTACTCTCCGGATATTTGACATAAACGGCCGATAGCAACAGAGAGCTGCACATGCGGTGTGTGTGTGTGCTTTGTTTGTTTAGCATTGACCGCGCAAACCGGCTGACCAGCCAAAAGTGTGTGTGTGTGTGTGTGTGTGTTTGTTCTGAGCGTCGACGTCTCATTGCCATTTCTTTTCCCCCCTGGTCCATTTCACCAAGCGTGTTTATGTTCATTTCCGAATGCTTCGCATCCTCTTTGTTTTTCGTCGCTGGTCTTTCGTTCCGATCCCGCTTCGTTCGAGAACAGGAGGCAGCGGTGGCAGACGGCAAGAGCGACAACGCGGGCCGGCCCCGCAAAACGCGGGTAGCCTCGGAAACCAGGAACGGTCCGAGAACCGTTCGGCGGAAGGCCGGCCGCCGGCCAAAGAACGTCTCCCTGCGGTGCCGCAGGCACCGGCACCGGCGCCGGCATCAGCCGCAGATTTTGCCCCGAAGGACGACTTCGGAAACCTGGACGCGATATTGGGGGAGCCGTTGGCAGGGGATGAAGCCGCGTCATTCGGCGGCGCCGTTGGTAGTCCTGCTTCTCCAGCCGCTTCCAGCAGTGGCAGTAGTGGGGTAGAGGAGCATGGGGACGGGGGCGATGGGGCATCGGGTGGCGTTGGTGGTGGCGGCGCCGGCAGCGGTGGAGACGCAGCTAAGGCGGAGGTGGAATCCATGAAGGTTCCGGAGCTGAAGGCCAGGTGCAAGGCCCTGGGTCTGAAAGTCGGCGGGAGGAAGGCCGAGCTGCAGGCGCGGATCCTCGAGGCACTTTAATTTTTTTTTTTTTGCTTTGATGCATGTGGATTACTTCGGTCGTCGATAGCGTAGGTAGACGGAGGTACATTAGTACGCAGAGTTTGGCGGCTCCGTGTCATGTGTTTGTTTGCGGGGGTGGTAATGTTTTCTTCGACGGTCGAGCCTACCTTCAGTCAATCACCGGGGAGTTGTTCTGATTGTTGTGGATGAGTATGGAATTATAGAACAGGAAAGGTGGCGCGAAGTTCCTGATTGAAAAAAATAAAGTACGGTGAAATGTAATTCTCAGGATGACCGAAGACGGCATGCAGTTTCTGATTGGTCAAGCGGCGAATAATTGTTTCCTGCGAACACCGTAGGCGGCACGCAGGTTTCTCATGGTAATAGCGCCAAGTCTGCGGGGTAGATACTAGAAGGCCTCTTGGAGGCATGACCCCCGGCGGCAGGGTTTTCCCCCGGCGGCGGCGGGGAAACGGCCGGGCCGCAGGCACTCGTGGCGGGAGCGGCAGCATCGGAGACAGCACCGGTGGCGAGAGGAGGGACCACCGTCAGTCATGGGTTCCCCGCGACGCCGGCCGTCGGAACGGTCGGGGTGCAAGCACTCGCGGCTAGAGCTGTACCATCGGTAGCGCTATCGGCGGCGAGAGTGGCGACCCCCGGCGGCAGGGTTTTCCCCCGGCGGCGGCGGGGGAGACGGCCGGGCAGCAGGCTCTCGTGGCGGGAGCGGCAGCATCAGCGACAGCACCGGTGGCGAGAGGAGGGACCACCGTCAGTCATGGGTTCCCCGCGACGCCGGCCGTCGGAACGGCCGGGGTGCAAGCACTCGCGGCTAGAGCGGTACCATACGGCCGGGCCGCAGGCACTCATGGCGGGAGCGGCAGCATCAGCGACAGCACCGGTGGCGAGAGGAGGGACCACCGTCAGTCATGGGTTCCCCGCGACGCCGGCCGTCGGGACGGCCGGGGTGTAGACACTCGCGGCTAGAGCGGTACCATACGGCCGGGCCGCAGGCACTCATGGCGGGAGCGGCAGCATCAGCGACAGCACCGGTGGCGAGAGGAGGGACCACCGTCAGTCATGGGTTCCCCGCGACGCCGGCCGTCGGAACGGCCGGGGTGCAAGCACTCGCGGCTAGAGCTGTACCATCGGTAGCGCTATCGGCGGCGAGAGTGGCGACCCCCGGCGGCAGGGTTTTCCCCCGGCGGCGGCGGGGGAGACGGCCGGGCAGCAGGCTCTCGTGGCGGGAGCGGCAGCATCGGCAGCAGCACCGGCGGCGAGAGGGGGACCACCGTAAGACATGTGTTCCCCGCGGCGGAGGACGGCCGGGAGCACGCACTCACGAACGGCGCAGTGGCACCACCGATGATGGGAGCGGCGACGATAGTAAAAAAAATAGGAGAGGTTCCCGTGACGGTGGCGACGGAGGGTGGACTGGGCTACCGCACGCCATTAGCCAACCGGGCAGACGGCGATCCGTCAGCAGTGGGACAAGGTGACGCCTGCGGTCACGCGGTCAGGGTCTCGTCGAACCGATATCGTGGCTGGGTGTCGGCGCGTGTACTTCATATCACACTCGCGGCCTCCTGAAGAGAACATCTCTGCGCAAAAGAGGTACTCAAGTTCCGCCCGAAAACGAACAGTCCACGACCGGCACCGAGTGGACGAAAAATAACATTCTCCCCACGCCCCCGCGTAAATGCACTACTTCTCTTCCGGCGAGGAAATCCTATTTCAATGCCGAGAAGTGCTTGCTGATCTACGTACGTGCATGTTACGCACGAACAGTCATATTCTCCTAGGTGAGACCACCCAGAGCGCGCTCTGCTCATTTTTTGCATGCGAGCGCACCCTAGTCTAGCTTTCTTTCCTCTCCCCAAAAAATGAGCGAAACATGAGATTGACGGGAGGGGAGAGAGGCAGAGGGCGTGTAATCTGCGTTTGTTTCTTCCTCCGTCTGAACATGGAATATAAGTACTGGCTGTTCTTGTGGTGAACGAGTGCATGGAGGGGGGAAAACACCTACCTGTCTGTGGGCCCGACCAGGTGGCAGGATGTGGCAAGGAAACACTCCGCCCCCCCAAAGCAACCACAAAAACAAAGCGTCGCCTGCGGTGAACTTGGGCAGTTGACGGCGCTGGTTCTCATGCTCATCGATGATGACCCCCCCACACACGCCTTTGATGTCTAAGAAGGCGTACTGGTGTGTTTGAGCTACTGCTGTAGGAGGTGTTGTAAGGATATATATATATATATATATGTGAAAGGAGAGCGGCGACTTGCTTCGTCGGGGCGGCCACCTGTCTATGCACAGGGGGATATATACCCGTCCGTTCAATACAAGTGAAAATTTATTTTTGGTGGTGGACGGGGGGACCCATAGGACTCCAACCACCTGTTATAAGAACAAAAAAAATAAAAGGAGCGGAGATGACCGAGAAGGACAGAAGACAAAAAAAGAAGTTAGACTACAGCAGTAGACAAAATGAAATACCTGGGAAGGGAGAGAGTTCGCGAATCATATGTCGCATATGTACACACACATAGAGGACGTTCTTTGCCTACCGTGAACTCCTTATTATGTTGGCGAGCAATGTTCATCTAGGCCATTTCATGTACTCTCCGAAAAGTCGGCAGCGGGCGGCAATCGCAACAAACCAGAGATAACATACATAAGCTTCGCGGACCCTTGAAAACAAGACGGAAGAATTCCAAGAGCCGGAAATGGGAGGGACGGAGAGAGGACAAAGGAGAGTTATATGGGCGAAGGCCTATCTATGTGGTTCGCGCTTCCCCCGTGGTGGAGGTGGTCCAACAAACTGTACTCTGTGTGGCGACATGGAAAACATCCTCAGTTGGCGTCTTGCGGCTCTCTGGCAGATACGGCACACACCGACAACATTATGAGCATGGACAGAGGGACCGGTAATACTCAACTTGTCAACGAAAGAGGGACGAGCAGTTGCACAACTTGTCAACTTGTCAACGTTCGACGTAGTAGGCCTGTGTAGCCGCGTAGATGCGCACCACACCACCGAACCATGTACTGCAGCAAGACCAGGGGCAGCGATCGCGGCAGTTGACATGCGGTCCGGAAACCCTGCTTCACATGCGGTCCGAAGACACTCCCTGGTCATTGAATATGGTGTTTTCTGGTGTTGACTTAGAGGAGAAATGCAATGATCGGATGTGTGCACATTTCAACATGCTGTCAGGGCAGACGCCCCCATCCATCCATGTTCGTGCCGAATTAGAAATCGTTTGCGCCCCGATTGTAGTCGTGAAATAATGTTGGCTTGGTGTACATTCTGGCAGGATTGAAGCTGGCTTGTCCACGCCGAAGGTAGAGCAGCACCCCAGCTGGTCGCGTGCTAGGCTTTGGTGGCCACGAGGGCGCACGAATGTTGAAATATTGGGTATTGGCAGGTGGGGAAGCCTGTTGATGGGAGCTTGGTCCGACCCGGGTCCAGTGGTGGCGCTGACCGACGTATTTGCAGGCCAATTCAATGTGGGGCAAGTGAAGCTTCAAATCGTCTTGTCGTTAAAACACCACGGAAAACATTTTCGCTGTCACGTGCGTGTTCCACGCGTTCAACACCACTCTTGCCGCTGGGATGGCGTGGGTGCTCGTCGTACTTTGACCCACGCGAAGTTGTGCTGAGTTGTTCTGGACAAAAATGTAGTTTGGTTGTCGAACAGAGTGCCAGACGCGGTACACGTGTCGGTCCGCCGGTTGTGGCGATGGGTGAAGAGCAGACAGTTCATATAGGCGGCACTGTGAAGGGTGTAACTGAAAAGGCCCAAACAAGTTTTCGACGCTGATGATCACCAGTCACGTCTGGTTCAGTTGGAAAGAGAGGCAGATTTCGAGATGATGGGCGACCAGGGCAGTCTGGCGTGAAGTTCTTCTTACCTGATAACGAAGACGAGACATCGAATGCCGATGCCCATGCCAATCCACCGGAAGAAGAAGTCCTGTAGGAGGGCGGGAGAGTGCGGGAAGTCCCAAGGTGACAATAAATCTGACTGGTTCACCAGAGGGCACAATCTACATGGATCTGTTTCTACGCACACTTTTTTTTTTTTTCTCCCATCATTGGATTCTGTCGTCTGCCCCTCTGGCCCCTATCCTCCACTTCTACCAGCTAGTCGACCCAACCGGGGTCACATAGGAGGGGGGGGTTGGACCCCCTCCTGCGGTTCCTGTCTGAGATATTTTTATCGCGAGAAGGGTACAGCAATCCCTTCCCTCGCGACTTATGAAGTCGATTATGGTTTACTAACAACGAGCTTTGCAGCGCGTCGCTTCCAACGGAGACCAGGATTTAAAGCGAGAAAAAACTCACTGTAGCCGCCCGAAGTCTGCATGGCTCACCTACTGCTGTACACAGCCGCTCCTATCGAAGAACACCCCCATCGCTTTGAGCCCCACATAAGAAAGGAGGTCTCCTCGATGTGCTCTCCGAGCCTCCTGTGTGATGGTACCATGGTTGTTGACCGGGACCACTACATGCCTCTCGAGGGAGTCGAGTTGCCTACAGGCGCAGAAAATAGGGCAGTGTACAGTACCGCAGACAGCCAGATCAACGTCCCGTCCATCGCCGAAGCGTGAGTTCCTCCCCAACTAGAGCCTTTCAGTTGCCACGGTGGTGCGTGCATGTCGCACCTCCTCATGGGATCCACCTGACGCTCGAGGCACTGTCCTTGCCACTATCCAAGAAATGAGAAAAGGCGTTTCCATCCGGCCTCTCTCTGCTCTCGGCCCGCGAATTTCCAGCGAAGTCCCTCTGCCCCCTCGCAGCCCTATCGAGAGAGAGCACCTCACACGGAGACCATAGCAGCCGCAAGAGAGAAAATTCGCTCTCAGATCGTTCGATTGGTGGGGCACTCGCAGGTCCTCGAGCGCATGAACTACCCTCGTGACAGACCAGCCAAACAAGCATCTCTCACACACGCTGGTTGTACCGCCGTGATACTGTCTGTGAGTGGTAGCCGGCAGATCAAGGACGAGCAGTCGGAAGTCTTCCGCTAACACACCGTCCTCTTCCCCTTTGTTGGTGAGTTGCAGCCCTGTTTAGCTGTCTGAAAGCGTCGGACTGCAGCTGAGTTACATGTAGAGCTCGTTCGTCGAGACTACGGCGTAAGTAGTACTAGTCTACAGCAGTCTAGAGTTTTGCCTCAAGACGTTGGCGATCGCATTTTCCACAAGGCCCACCCTGATACCCGCGTTCTTGTGGTTGTTGTCTTGGCATTACGAGATGCGGAGGGTTTGATTTTTGGGTTGAAAAACAAAAATGTAAAATGTACCTGTGACAGCCTAGTGCGTGTGCCCATCCGTTTTGGAGCTCTGGGGGGCGACGGTGATTCACACAGGCCGGGGGAGCGGTGTCCTCATAGTCGTGCATGCCGTGTCGTTAGACCATTGACCTCGCATCCCTACAACGCCGGGACGGAGCACGTCGGGTTCTCACCGGATCAGTCTCCCACATCACCAAGCGCGAAGCGCCGTGAGGTATGCGGCAAGTCGCATGAAGGTGCGCTGCATCCTGCTAAGGGTGTTCGGCATCTCTTGCTTTCTTGCTTGCTCACGAATGACAGCTGCGTATGACTTATCCCTTACGTGACTGGGTTGATTTGAATTTTTCGTTTTTTCTCCACAGCTGGCTCTCTGCGGTGCATGGGTGTAAACTCACAAATGACGGCGGCAAGGATGGTGCAGCAGCGAGTTCATGCGTAGGGCTCACAGGGATGGGGACTCGCCAGAGTGTAAGGGTGACTAGCAGCAGTACAGTAGTACTACTGCTGTTGTAAAGCAGTAGCAGTTATCCGGAGGGAAATAATGACTACAGCAGCAGGGGTGCATGCCTGTCTCCGACAGCAACCATCCGCACAGAGGATGTAGCTGTGCAAGCAATATCTGTTGGCACATCTCCTCCACTTCATCCTTGGACAGAGCATACGGCAAGCGCAAATACTAGCGGCGCTAGATGCGAAGACACTGACGGGAAACCGCCTCACAGAAGCGCCTGATCGATGAAAGAAAACGGCCCACTCATCAGAGAATCGAGACCTTCATCCACTACCGCACAAAATGCGTATTATACTTGTAAGAGAGGGTACACCTTTCTACATGCATCGGACCCTGTGAAAACCGCGCGGTTGACCTATTTTGGCGATATCGACTATGAAAAGCAGCAACTCCTTTGACCTGCACATTAGCTGTTGTAGTTGGTGAGTAGAATATCGTGTTATCTATATACGTAGTCTACTTGATGGTCGTATTGTCCTGACCAACCGCTTGTGATAGTACGGAAGCGCGTGGGGTCGATTATGTGTGGGAAGTAGGTAACCCACCCATTCCTTGGGCGAAAGTGGGTGCAAAATACTCGAACATTTGCTTCGCGGAGACCACTCGTGAGAAGGCCGGAGCGCTCAACATCTCATTCCGGTGCTGGAAAACACGGTCAGGGCCCCTATACGGCACGAACATCAATGTTTATCGCAGAAAGTACTGGTCATAGCGAGCTCATCAAGGCCCCCGAGCAATCCTCGCGGCACTGCTGTGCTGCGAGCTCAACAACAACACTCACTCACGGACGTTGAGGAGCAGTTTCTGATTTCAATCTTCACTGAGGCGGTCGATCCAAACAAAAATAAGGTAGCGCGGTCGCTGCCAATCAACAGAAAGTAGATACCCACCCCACGTTTTCACCAATAGAAGCGCCTTCTGCTTCTACCCGCACCAAGACATTTGCGTCTATAGTTGACGCGATCGGCACTACTATCAAATACACACTCACGGACGTTTAGGAGCAGTTTCTGGTTGGTATGTGGTTGTGGTGGGGCCAGCGGCGCTCAATGAAAAATGCTGGCCAGCTGATACACAAACATCGACCCGTATTCAGACCCACAACGAGTTCGTACATCATCATGATCATTCCACCACACACAACACATTCCGATGGATACAATGTTCGTTTGCTCGCTCGTTAGATCAAATTTCCCACTCCTGCTACTAGTTGCGAGGGTGTGACATCCACCAACTGCTTTTTGTCGGAGGTTTTTCCTTTGCGGCTGATCGGCCGGTGTAGAGAGAGGGGGGGGGTGTACTCATAGTCGTGCATGCCGTAGTCGTTAGACCATTGGCCTCGCATCCCTAGAAAGCCGGGACGGAGCACGCCGGGTTCTCGCCGGACCAGGCTCTCACATCACCAAGCGCGAAGCGCCGTGAGACATTCGGCGAGTCGCATGNACCCCGCACAACATGATCTACTCGACCACCATTATGGTTACCGCCCAAAAAAAAACAGAGGTAAATAATACACGTTAACCTGGTTGCCGAGTTCACGAAGTGAATTGGCTTGTTTTACAACGTCGTTGCCAGGCGACGAAAACCCAACCCCGATGGTAAACACCGGGGGGGTGCAGCGAGAGGGATAGCGTGAAAAGCGCTGGCTATAATCAAGAAGCTTGTGGGCTGTGCGTCGTTTTTCGACCAGCTGTCGACCCTCTGGCCAACTTCAGTTCTAAACCTCCCAACTCTTGCGGTCTCTAACAATCACCGCACCAGAGGCACCATACGCACAGCCGCACGCGGATGGCTTTGTTATTGTTATGCTGCCAACCAGTGCGGCGAGACTGTCGAAAGCCCAAACCGGTGACGAGGTGCAGCAAGCGGAAACATGAAACGACCGCGTTCCATCGCTACTGCCGAGAAGGCCGACTGCACCACAAGAGGCGTCTTGACAGACAACGTGTGTTTGTTTCGAAACGGAAAAACGCAGTTTTTTTTCTTCAGTTTTCGGTGGCAGCCGGAAACGTTTCCTTGGTAGTTGCCACGTTATACTACATTGGACAGCAAAATATAGGATTGCATGACAATATAAATTTAACTTCACCGGTTTTTGTTGAAATCTCTGGAACCGCAGCAGCGGCCGCCGCGTAATCAGCAGCAGCGAAGGCCGAAGTCGAAGTAGCAGAGGCGGCCATAGCTGCAGCAGCAGCAACCTTGAAAATCAGCTAACAACCCGCCGGTCGCGAGGGGCAGGTTTGCCCTGGACTGACACTGACTGGGTTACGACTCGATTGCTCAGTTTCCTGGCCGTGCTTCCGTTTGCTTCATCCACCTATTGTTCGCTCATCAGACTGATTCTTAAGCACTGAGTCTTTCGGAGATTGTTGTTTGCTCTCTCTCGGGGGGCAGTGGTCTGCACGGGAAAAATTATCCACACCCAAGCGACCTACGATGCGGTTCCACGAGGTATCTACTTTTCCTGTTTTTTTCTCAGGGGAGAAAAATGACCGATTTATGTATTTGTGGGTAACAACATGCTTCAGTTCAAGGTTTTTGGCTCGTGTGCGAGCAACACGACACCGAGCGCCCTGTTTGTAGGTCGCGTGCAGAGGGCATTTGTATGACCGCACGCCATCGGCCGCAGTTTGTGGATGGACTGATCAGAGTCGGAGCAACCAGAAAAAGTAGGCGACGTCCAACAAAGTCGACACCGAAACATACTTTCGTTCACGTTTGCAGGCCGTGTGCAATAAACACTGGACAATCCGCTCTGTTTCTGGGACGCGAGCAGAGCGATGTGACCACAGGCCATTGGCTGCAGTTTGCGGATGCCATCGGCCTAAAGCCTCTCTCTGGCGTGCGTTTTTGATTGGTCACACAAGCAGCAGGCACAATATCTGCTCTTTTCGATCGAAAGGCAAGAACATCAGCAGAGCAATGTGGCAGGGTTGACGTTTTCGGTTCGTGTGCGACCAGCACGACGCAGGTCGCCCTGAAGTTTAGATACCTGCAGAGCGTTCGTGCATGACCTCATGATACTGGCCTCTGTTTCGCCAGCGGACGGTGTAGTTTCTCGTTCTGGCACGATCGGCGTGTGGCCAGGGTGTGACCCCCCCCCCACTTCTAACTGGAAAAATACCACCGGGACACGCACTGATTCGCACAGTATACAGGGGTGTACAGCAGCACAGCAGTAGAGCTGGACAAACATGGCCATCCGCCGCGGTGGTGGTGGTGGGGTGCAGAAGTGCGTGGTCTTACCTAAAAAACTCCGCGACCTGCTGCTGTGCTGCCGTTCAACACCCCCACACACGAGACACACACGACACCACATTCACATCCAGCAGCAGCCATCATGCAGGCGCATACTTCTACATGCACAGTAACAGCATCAATGTCTCTCATCGGGTTTGCCTGTTGTCAGTTGGTGGAGAGACCAGCCTCCTCTCTATGTGCAATAGCGGTATTGTTCGGGTCCCGTCATTGCACAGAACGCCATAGCATGATGGACGGGTCGGGGTAAGAAAAATATGTACTACGAATACAACAATAATTTCTACACGTATAACAATTTCAGTGAGACACACATGTGCAGCAGTAGTGGAAATATTTGGTGAGGTCGCGAAAGCGTGCATTCTCTCAGAAGAATCGAGAACATGACTTTCGACACACACGGACAGCAGTTGTACAAGACGTGTTGTGGTGTCTTGAAGTCCAGACAGTGTACTGTCGGATGGTGCGTTGTGCACGTTGACGTAATAGTTCGCTTGTATGGTGAATAAACGTCAACGATATTATTGACACGTGCAACACGAAATTGCTTCAGTTCGACAGATGGGGGCAGTACTCCACAAAATGTAGGTATAGACTGAGAATAGCCTACAAGTATAGTTTGAGCGACGTATCCAGGCAGATGTACTGTCGGACTTGCTTTGTGTGCATTGCGCAAGAATCAAAACGAAAGCGATGGGTGGCTGGCGGTCCCCGGGTGTGCGCGGTTTTGGAAACAACGTACCGACGACACCTGTGCGTGCCCTTCAGAAGGAAGCATGAGAAAATACTCGGCCAGCGAAAGATGTCTCGAAGCACGCAAGCAGGCGAAATGTATGAAATACCTCCTTGGGACCGGGGGAAGGGTACTTCAATGCGACACCAACGAGCCAAGTGAAACGCTGCTGCTGTAGACAAGTCTTCGCGCAGTGATGAACATGTTTTGTTTGGTGTCGTTCCGGATTCAAATTCGTCGTAAAGAAACGTCATAGGTGTCGGTCTCACCGCGCACACAATAGGTGGTGGTAGCACAGCAAGCACGAGACACACATCAAATACAGTGTTTTGTAGTTCAGCAGCAGCAACAAACGCATGACACGGTTGACGCAAGGTCGCGTATCATGGCTGACCGCGGAGAACATCCTGTTGGAGAACAACACTGGACGCTGTAGCAGCCATGATAGGGATTGGAAACGTAATATCTGTGTAAAATGAAGGTGTGAGTGACAAGGCCGATATGATTCGCAAACATTTGTACGTGTGTGTGTCGCGTGTCGCGGAGTGTGCTGAACATGTTGTCATCGCCAAGACGTCAAGACGCAGCGGATAGTCTGCGGCTCTCCCGCGAGTTGTTGTCATTACGAACCACACCTATCGTCATTTTCTGTCGTAGCTGAAGGTAGTGCCTACAATCGTTCAAAAAGTGTATGTACCCTGGCGTCGGATGCTTCTATTTATTTTGAAAAAAATTGCGCCCATATCATTAGTCATAAAACGACGGTAGACGACGGCGTTGCTTGCAATATATTGCTTAGGGTGATCGATCGCATCCATGCTCGCTGATGATCTGTCTTCCTTTGCGTGAAGCAGAATCCGCCGCAACCAACTCACGCACACATGTGTGTACGACCTTGCCGCTGCTCTCCTCTCATCCACAGTCTGCTAGCAGCAGTACAACGTGTAGGTCTCATCACCTCGCCCCTCTTCCGCTGGCATGTACGTCCCCCCTCGTCCGTCTCTCTCCCTCTCAACATAGGTACATAGCATGCACATCATCGGCAAGGCAGGTTTAGATTGACACCATCTCTCTGTTTCGGGGGAATGCATGCTTCCCGACAACAAGTTCCGCAGACATGCCCCGCTATCTCGACGGACGAAGCATGGATTGAGTCGGTCGGCAAACACTTGTTACAGCCCGGCGAAATCACTACCTGCTGAGCACAAGTATTGTAGCTTGGTGCCTAGTTGGTGAAGTGGGCTCCAGTCTGCTACCTTTTATCACGCATGCAACGAGCGCCCGCACCTACAGACATCATCCAGCGTTTTTCGCGCCCTCAAGCACCGTTTTTTTTTTTTCTGGGCACACCCCTCTGCGACTTTTCCCGGCGGTGTCTAAGCATTATCTTCATTGTTTGTTTTGTATAGCTACCTCACGTATTTTGTCTGGCGGGAGGACCTGCGAAATTGCCTCACTAAGGTTCGTCTCAGAGGTTTTCAGAGTTGCAAGCAGCTGAGGCCGGGAAACAAACGAGAGGGTAGTGAGGGCGATGTAGTGGCCCTGGTGACGAATGACAACCTGTTCTCCAGCTTGAGCTGGTCCTGTCGTGTCATCTTCATAACCTCTTTTGCGAATCCACCGCTACGTTCGGAACTAGACCGCCTTGTGCTTGTTGCACTCCGTTTCATGTTGGACGCAGGCTCGATGCCATCTGCTGGTTTGGGGGCCGAGATTGGGGATAATACTAGGGCAGCCAAGGTAAGCGTAGCGTGCTACTGCCAACGAAGGGCTGTCTAACCCGGTTGGAGGCAGCGCGCAGCGGGTAAAACGGCGGTAGTGTTTTTTGAGGCCGTTAGATACTCGATTCGCATCACAACGTAGAAAGTCTATGTTTCCTAACTGCGAGTTGTAGATTTGTGAAGCTTTTGTGTGACCGTCTCAATAGCACATAATGCGGTGACCGTGCTTTGTTCGATGACAGCAACAGGTCACTCCTGGGATAGATGACATCCAGGTGAAGGAAGGGGAGGAGAAGCTGGAACAAGCGGATGGACAAGAAGAGGAGGTGGGGCTAGTATTCATGTAGGGAGGTACCGTATGTACAGTGGACTAGACCTTCTAGATGCCCACCGCACCAAACAACTCGCGGTGGACAGCTCGTGCATTTTGCTGAACTGCCGATGCTCAATGAAGTTTGCAGCATTGTCAGGACGAGCTGCCATGAATATGGGCGCTCTTCTCCACAAAATACGCGGCCAACTTTGTGCACAGGGTGAATCCATCCCGTTCAAGCCAAACCACGTCATGGCGTAGTCACCCAGACATTGTTGGTTAGAATGTCTGGGGATCATCTTTGGTTCCAAGTGTTCATCATCTTTGCCATTTCCGCACCAACTGGTATACCCACCTTTGTCGTGGTCAGATACCGCGGATAACTGCATTTGTGCTCGATGTTCTGTGGGTTGATTCCTCTGTTTAGCCCCAAAATCGTATCTTGGAGATGGTACTTGCGGCGTCAACGAGACTTATTCGTGTTGTTTTCGGATGACTCGCTCCAGGCAAGGCCAGGCAAGCGCAAGCTCGGGAGTATGGCCAAGGCCCTCTGTCGGAACAGCGTCTGGACAGCCAGCAGCCGGCAACCCAACCACGCTGAAAGGTGAACGCGAGGGAAAGGTGCTCGAATGTACCTACTCCACGAGGTGCGGGGATCAACCTCGTGCAGATGTTATCCTTCAGAGATTCAGTTTCTCTTTTGGCTATTTTTTCGAAGCGGTAACAATAATTTTTCCGAGACCTTCTACCCAAGATCTGCGGTGCTGCCCGTTGGTAAAGCCTCCGCCTGGAGTTGGTTTCAACCATTTCTACGATGACTGTTTAAAGCTACCTAGAGGGTGGAAAGCGTCTAGACCACGACGACGACGTTCAGACTAGATCAGAGAGAAAGGGAATCTCTCTCAGGCGGCCGCAAGCCGCCGACATCTCGGGACACGATACAATATACGCTCCATGGCATCTGCCGACACTGCGAGTGGTTGTTGAAAGCGCTCACACACGAACGTTCACCCCGCCGCTCTTTATTGTCCACCCTCTGGTTGTCGGGTGTACATGGTGCTTGTACTGGTCTGCGTGTCTCACACGCCGTCAGGGAAGCCCGCGGTCAAAAGAATGCAATAACTTTGTCTGTCATTGGGGAGGTGATGGTGATGAGGTCAAAACCAGACCAAAAGGCGAGTGCACGGGTTGGTTTGTTGTTTTGACCACACACGCTTATCTGTTCCGTGGGTGGTCATCAAGCGCGCGCGTTCTCAACAAGGTTTCGTTCATATCCATGTAGCCCCCGCGACCGAATAGAGGGCTGCTGCAGATGTTCTTGTCATTTCACGACCTGAGGGGGAATTGTCAAACACCAACGGTTCTGTCCGCAGACACGCCTCCCCCCTCGCTCTGGCCTGGGAAACAGCGGGCGAGCCTGGGGTCTACACCTAGAATGCTGTTGGTCAGTTGCCGTTGCTGTTGCTGTTGTTCTTGTGATGAAGTGAAATATCGCTCGTAGCTCCACCGATAATTTCCTATGTCCACCCCTCACGGCAATCCACGACGTTTTTGTGGTCATGAGCTGACGCAATAATCAACACACTCTGAGGGAGACATCAACCACCGGAGGGAGTGGTCTCCATGCTAAGACGTACCAAGAAGATCTTGCCAGTCGCTCGTTAACTTGCCTTGTTCATCCCATATGTTCTGGGCGCCGTTCATGTCTTTTTGGCATGACTTTGATACACCAACCCGGAAGTCACTTAAGACGAAAAACAAGTCGCCTCGCAAGGTGCTGGCCTTCATCGTTTAACGCGGGAAGGGGTCCGCTGCGCCTTCGTTCATTGTTGTGGGTACTCATTACTTGTGCGGTTCACCAAAAACATTTGAGTGATGAATGTGTCAAAAAGATTTGAACCCGTGACCTAGATAGAGAGAAGGTTTACGAGATTATCGACCAGACCGCTATAAGCACCACGTTCTGCAACTAAATCAACTTCTGTGACCAGTATGAGGGTACAATACGAATCCAACCTGGAACCGTTTATCCGTACCCCTCATAACCCACGGAGATTTCCTCCTCGTTGCTTGTGTTCGCAGGCTTGTCCAACTCATCTTTAAGTCTGGGTGCGTGAGAACGGCCTGGGACTATGTGCAATTGGTGTGATATTCTGTTAGTTGAAGAATATTGGCGGGACGAGAATGAGCGATGCACATTCTGCACGACAGAGGTACGCTTTGGCCTTATCTCCACGCGCCCCTGCAATTCCAAGCAGGTTTCTCATAAGTTTACTACGGTGAGGCCAGCACACCGTCGAAGCTCAGTTGTTGTCGGTGTCGGGACGACTAGGCAACATGAACAGGCCTGGGGTGCTTTTATGCAGGTCGACCTATTCCCCCGAGAGGACACGGCATAGTCCAATAGAAACGTTAGGCTCGAAGCCGTGAGCCCCTCGAGCGGACGATCGAGTTACATGTAGGCAGCAGATAGGAAGCGATTGGGACGCAACGCTAACGCAAGAACAAGCATGATTGTATCTTGCTACTACTCGTACTGCCGATGCCCAGAGTGAATCGAAGCGCCATAACGAAACCGCACGCAGCACACTTTGTCGGGTACGCCCGATGACTGGAAGGCGTGCTTGGGATTGCATCCGGCTGTGCGACAGACATGTTGATCGCCCGGTAACGCGGTCAATGCAATTAGCTTGTAACACAAGTATTGGTTTGCCGGGATGTTGTTTTTCATTTGTTTTATTTTTTTTCCGGCACCGACGCCACTACAGCCCAATACCGTCACGTGTAAAGGCGCGTCGGAGTAGCAGTCATGATGAGTCCTTCCCGCTGAAGCAGTGATGGGTAATGAATGTGTGTGGTGTTCTGGGTAGGGAAAACAGCGTTGGAAAAATTCGCCCTGAGTATTCAGGCGTTTCCCCGATATGGGGATATTGCCCACATCGTCCCCAGGTAGGCGGTTTGGCAAACTTTCACCTGTCGCTAACCTGGGTCCTGGGTCAATTTGGACTACTGAAACAGACCACCACAGAGATTACTTGACACACTTAAGCGACAAGTCGCCTATGGTCTTTTGCAGAACGTCGCAGTCTGGGTCACATGAGATGGTGCCTTGGAGGCAGCTCTGGTTGAGCATCCCGGTTTTCGGGACGTATCAGCGTTTGACGGGAGGCCGTGCGACTCGAATCAAGCTTTGGGCAGACCAGCTGGTGTCGGAGGCTTCCTGTAGAGTCGAGAAGGCCTGCTGTTTCCGCCTCCTGGATGGGGAATTTTGAAAACATGACAGGTGGATTTGGGCCGTCTTCACAGTATTTTACCAAACCGTTCTTTTGGCGGGGCCCCGCAAATCACAAACATCGAGACAAGGTGGCGGGGAGGAAACGAAAAAGGAACAAACTGATAGCGGGACATGACAAAGAGACATTTTGGGTTAGGATGGGCATTGGTGGGAGGCACCCTGCTGCAATGGCAATGAACGATCCTCCTCTCTGCCGCACCCCTCGAAGATCACCTCCTGTTTGAGCTCTACAGGTTGACATATCTACCAACAACAAAGCGCCAATCGAGGCGTGTAGTGTGGCCCTATTGTTTGGTGATGATTAGCAAGCCGTTCTGAAATTTGGCAACCCTGTCCCCGGGAAGCAACCATAATAACCCCGACATAACAACACTGCAGATGGAAGGGTCAGGTTTCCCGTCCGGGCAGGAATATCAACGAAGCGTTTTGTGCCATGGCAGGCAAAACTAGCCGCGTCAGGGTATTCACCCTGGCCTTTTATGCCACGGGGTGGGGGACATGGGCATCGGCCTATACATCAGTTTCATTTCACGCTTGATGAAAGCATGTATCCAGCGGAGTCATGGGTTGACCGTGCTGACCCTGCTGTCGCCTGTTGATTCCTTTTGACTCCCGTAGGCCAATGCCAATCCCCCCCCCTTCTTTAAAAAAAGACAGGCTATTGAAGACCATCTCCCTCATCTTTCAGTAGATGACTTTCTGTCCCCCTCTCTATCGCGCCGGGGAAAATTAACCAGCAGATTGATCCATGGTCCACCGCTGGGCAAATCCAACCATGGCCATCTTCAATGTCAACATCGAGAATCACCTCGATCGAAGCACCATGTCACCGTACCTCTCCAGATTTGATTGCTTCGTCTAGCTTTCACACCTTGTTCATGGCAGCTGAGAGCTCTAGCCGTTGGGAACATCGGCAAACAGAATATGACCTACACCGAACCCGTCACGTCCACGGGCAGTTTGCTTTCACATCATGAGGGGGAACCGGAATAGAGGGACGACTTTGACGAATGTCCCGTTCCATGGTTTCATCACTGTTCCGCAATTGTGATGTCATCTTGCCGTTCTGACCCCTCCCCGTTGTTTTATTTTCTCTCGCGTCGGTATATATCGGTGTTCGATGGTCAGTCCCTCAACAGCGTCACCCAAGCGCCAACGGAAGGCGTCCGCACCAGGAACAATGGGCGGTGGGACGGCGGCAACACACAAGACGGTGAATTCTGTGGGAGGTTTGTTCCTGTAGTGCTTCTATTCGAGTACGTCATGATTATGCGTTTGGCGAGTGCATGCTCTCCTCAGATTCGTCCAGCACTTCACTGACTCTTTGCGGGCTTTCCGAACAACGCATGATTGGTACTAGTTGTCGGTGGTGAAGGGTTAGAAAAAAATGCTGCCGGGCAGCTCATCAGTAACGCACAGCTGGCGGAATCGAGCACCGACGAAAGTGTTATCCAGTCTTCAGATACCACGATCACTTCGTGCCACGAACTCTATAAGTGTATAGCGGAACAGGGTGTGTTCTGAGTGCATGTGAATAAGGAAGGCAAAGGTCTCCCATTCCTCAACATGCCGTCTTTCCAGTATGTGATGCGCGGCAAAAGCCTTTGGTTAGAAGCCAAACGGTTGGAGGTATTGGGGGAGGAGAACATGCTTGAAGCACCGTCTGCACCGCATACTCCAAGTAGCTGACGGCCAAGACGTTCAGTCTGAGGCTTGTCGATGGCGTTCTCGCGTGAGAGACAACCAATCATCTTCAGCACCGAACTATTTTTTATGGGTTTGCAAATGAGGAGTACAAACGTGTCCAAGAGCGGTGCGTACATGGCTTTGGTGGTGGAACACCGACCGCTGCTTCTACCGTGGCAACACACACAGGGTAGATTCCGAAAAACGATGGAAATATCATGTGATAAGGATGTGTAGATGATTGCAGTTTTGATCTTGAACGCGGAATTCCTAGTAACCGCGAGTTATCAGCTCGCATTGATTACATCCATGCCCATTGTACACAGAACAATCTACAATGGAACATGGAGATCCTTTAGCGGAGTTGTGTGATGCATCCATTGATATATCGCTCGCTGTATTGCCCAGTGTCGCTTGCGTGGTTCTTGAGATAATGACGTGTTTCAAACTCTAGAATGTGGCTCCTGCTCGACCGCATTCGGAATCGTGTTGTTCAGCTGTCATCGCTGCCACGAGCATGGCTGTACTAAATGGCCATCGTATGGCGAAGTCCACAGCAAGAAAGCGCAGTTTTGCGCTGAGCATGCGAAGCTAGGTATGGTCAGTCCAAGACCCAATATCAACAATTGCGACACCCACTTTATGAATTGTTTCTCTGCACCCAGGTGGTTGTTCGCAAAACCGAAAGTACCGGCAAACGCCCTGTTTCCAGGTGCAGGTCCCTGTGGAAAGTTTTTTTTTTTCTTGTTGTCGATTTCTTTGCAAATAACCGGAAAATCTTGTTCACTTTTTCCTGGGGTGGGCTTTTGTCAGACCACAATTATGAGACCGGGTTTCGACAGCTCTCGCGATTCCCCAGGTGGATTCTTTTTCCGATTTCGATTTCAGCAAAAATTGATGAAGTTTTCGCCGAAAAACTGGATTAGAGAGACCATTTTGTTCACTTTTTCCCTCCGACATTCAACCATAGAGCTTCAAAAAGACCACGGCAATCGATTCCTCTCGAAATTCCCCAGATGGAATTTTTTTTCCGATTTTCCGAAAAAAATCTGGTTCGCGAGATATTCGGCATTTTGTTTTGCCGATGGGCGGCGATTTGTTCCTGCCACGCACGCACACACGCACGCACACACAGCGCTTGTGCGAGGGTGTGCCCTCGCCCATACGCCCTACTGCGGCACTCAGCACCCGCAGCAGTCATGGACACGAAGAAGAAACGTGGCAGACCACCAAAGCGAGGCAGGTTCAAAGGCAAATTTCAGAGCCATGAACCAGCTGTCGCTGCTCCCGAGCCATTGGACGACAGCACATCTTCTCCGATGGAAGTCGTTGACGAACCACACGACGACCACGACGAAGCCTGGTGCGACGAAGACGCCGGTGCCGCCTCGGGTGGAAGTCAGGCCACACTGTCTTTCGGGTCCGCTGCTGCTCTCGGTGAGTCTCCAGCAGCTTGCGCCGCACTGTCTTGGGTTCGCGAGGTTGCGCCGCCTCGGCGTGCGGAGGGACCTTGTCGGCAGACTCTCAGCCGTCGCAGACAGGTTGCGCTAGGGGCTGCGAAACGTCAGATGGCGAGCTATATGGCCGGCTGGCTGACGCGTGGAGCGGAGCAGCAGTCACAGCAGTCATTACCTCAAAGTTCGGAGACGCAACGTGCGGCGGAACCACTGCTTGAAGAGGACGACAGCAGTGCGGTGCCTGCTGCTGCGTGCACCGCTGAGCCAGGCAGCGACGGCGGCCGCGATAGCAACAGCGATAGCTGCAGCGAAACCGACATGCTTGTTGAAGATGGTGTGGATCTACCATTGCAGGAGTGGGTCGGTGAGGGCGAGCAAGCAGAAGCGCAAGGAGCTGTGGAGGAACACTGCGACGATGGGTACTTTTCGTGCGGAGGGTTTCTCGACGGACACG
>CACKRE030000058.1:164055-188421 GCA_902602495.3 Ectocarpus sp. CCAP 1310/34 | reverse complement strand
GTTGGCCTCCGCCCCCCCCGCTCCCCGCGTTGCCGCCGTGTCCAAAACCACGGCCCACAACAAGAGCATGGGGGTTGACAGAAACCGCCGGCGTCAAAGCTGCCGACCCTCGCTCCCTCATCTCGCTGGCCTTGAGCGTGGCATATCGACCACGCACGACGTCCTGCAACTCAGCGCGGGTTAAATCACGCTTGGAACGACTGGTGCACTTCTCGACATCGTAGTGTTCGGGGAGTTGGCCAACAAGGATTTGCACAACTACCTGCTCACTCTTAGCAATGCCCACAGCCCGCAACTTGGACTCCAGTTGTGCGACGCGCGAGCAGAACAGCTTGGGGTCCTCGTCATCGTTCATGGTTACATTGTCTAGCTCGGCGACGAGAAGCTGACAATCAGCTGGGTGGTTTGGCAACAACCAATCCTCCGTCATCCTCCATTCTTCTGCCACAGAATGGCAAGAGTACAGGTTGTTCTCAAATCGGGTCCCCACCGCTGCCTCCAAGATTAAACTCCATGTCCTCTTGTGCTCCACAACCAGCTGTGCACCATGCTGGCGAGTCAAGTATCCTTCATCTTGACAACTGACAACGGGAACCTAAGCACTGCCGGAGATTGTGTACTGGAGATAATGGTTGTCCACGTAGGTCAGACAGCGTCTCCGCCAACTGAGAAAGGTGTCGGTGGTGCAATTTGCCGGGATTCTAGGCACAGGAGTTCTAACAATTGTATCTCCCAGAGGCAAACCCGGCACCCCAGTACCGCCATCATGACTCACCGCGCCTGGCCACATTGGCCTCACCGGTGCAGATGAAGCCCCTCCAGGAGCAACTAGACAATCGCCTCCTGGGCTGCTGCTGCCGGCAGGTGCACCCGCCGACCGCCTCTGTGCTGCCCTAACCTCCTCCGTCTCAGCCTTGGCCTACTTCGTCTCAGCCTTGACAGCATCTATAGCTCGTAGCGCCTCATCCAACCTAGCGCGCAGAGCTGTTTCCTCCTCAGTTCCAGACATATCAATCAAACTATAATTCTAAACCCTCCCTGCTGTCCCAGCCTCGAAGTGCTGTCCCAGCTATTAGCCCCGCTGTCCCGGTCCCCGCAATGGCCACCGCACCAGCTATGCACTGCTTTCCTCGCCGCCTTTGGCCGCGATCCCAGCTATGAAAATGGAGTCCGCTGCCCCGATGGCCCAGCTCCCACCGCTCAAACGCCAACACCCACTACCAACACCAGGCCTTGCAATATATTGTGTTTGGGTGCGGTAGCTCGTCAGAGGCCGAAAGAGAAAGATGATTGATTCAAGACCTTGTTGCTTGGAGAGTGAGAGACATGCGGTAGGCAACACCATCGCTATGCAGCATGCCCACCAACACATTTCATCCGCGTACCCCCCCGTAAGCCCCGTAGGCAGTATACTCTGCCGAGCACTCCAAGCAGAGCACTCCAAACAAATGTATATCGATTGACAGTCCCCCTTCAACATATCTCCGACCATGGAACTCAATCCGTCCTACAGCAACAAATTCAAGAAACACTCGAATCCTGACAACGAGAAATCAAACAAATATGCTGAAAAACGCGGAATCTCGAATAAACAAGAAATACGTTTCTTGTCCTAGCAACGAGGAATCAGACAAGTATCATGAAGTTTCCTCAAACTTCGCAGGTAAACGCGAAACCGCAAACAAACAAGAATTGAGGACTTCTCATCTTCCGCAGGTAAAACGCGGAAGACGTGAAAAATGAAAATCAAACCCGAACGTCCGCTAGAACTCTGCTCGTACTGCGGCGAAGGTCATGGCATCTCAACATCACATTCATCCCCCCCATGATTTTCTACAGCAGTGCTAGCTGCGACCCAACAACATCAACTGCACCATTCGGCGCCGTGAAGTCCTAGACTATGCAAACCATATCCCACAAATGAAAAACACAATGTACCACAGACCATAAACACCACGTTCGTTCGTGCGCATCGCAACACAACAGCATACATCGACGCAGTTCTCAAACTTATGGCTTTCAATGAACAAAACCGACCTAGAAAATAGATAGCCAAATGAATACAATACTTCTCACGAACGTGCCTGAATCGTGCGTAGACCCAGCGTGCAACCATCCCGCACGGTATCTTCCGAGCACGAGTCCTCTCAAATCGTGCCGCACACTTCCAGCCAGGATCGATTTTCCTTTCTTGGCTTTACCCCCCATCATCCCGCAACACGCAGATACCATGTACACGGTCGGATGGGCGCCGGAATGCTCAGCACCAGCAGACAACGCCACGATGCTGCCGTCGCCGCTGCCGTTGCTGATTTTGCCGCGTTTATCCTCATTTTCCAACCAACGACTATCCTCCTCGCACTCGTCCTCCACCTCTTGCGCTGCTGATGCCAGTGTAGCTGCTGATGTGGGCGCTGTGACGCCCTCGCCCGTTAGTACAGCGGGGGCTACTGGGCCGCCGGTCGACGATGTCGCCGGTGCCACCACCCATACTGTTCTCCAGTCCCACGTGCCTGCACCCCAGCCGCCCCTCGCACCGCCGCCGCCGCGGGGAAGACTCTGCTGCGGGGGGTCGCCGCTCTCACCGCCGGTGTTGCTGGCAATGCCGCCGCTCCGACCGCGAGTGCCTGCGCCCCGACCGCCCCCCCCGCCCGCCGCCATAGCGGGGAAATCACCACCACCAGTCGCCGCTCCCGCCACAGGTGCTGTTTCCCATGCCATCCCTCCAGCTGCACACACGGGGAGCGCCTCCGGTCGATTCCTTTGCGAGTACGGTTGCTCGGGCTGCAGATGCGGGTATTCCGGCTGCCCCCCCCACAAACCAGCCTCCGGGAGAAGTTCCGACTGTCGCCCGCTCCGCTGCCTTTGCCTCCTCCAGCGTCGTCGCTTCCGCTGCTGGTACGGCTTAGCGTCGTTGCCACTCGCGTCCAGACCTTCTCCGTCACCGACGTGCACGTGCTGTTGCATGCGACCGATTGTACACATGCGGCGCCGATGGCCGTACTCACCGCAGGCAGTACAGTTGCCTTCAAAGCATCGCGGCGCATTGCAGTCGCCGAGCGAGTGTCCATGCCTCCCGCACCTCACGCACTGATGAACGGCATCCATCGGAGCGCCTGGCGGCGGAGCTGACTCCTCTTTTGGGTACACGCCGTTTGCGCCCACAGTCATAGAGCCCCCCAGATCCCCACGTCGGCAAGTTAGGTGGTGGGTGGTGTGCAGGTGATGGTTGTGGATGAACCCACTGCTGTTGCTGCTGCTGCTGCTGCTGCTGCTGCTGCCACCGCCGTTGTTTCCCCTTCTGACAGCCGCCGCCATGACCGCACCTCAAACCACCGATCGCCTGCGCTTTGCCCAATTTCTTGATCTCGACGTTGTTGGAGTTTGCAAAGCGAATAAAGTAATCCACTTTTGCTCGGGGAATGGTGAGGTCAGCCAGAATAGACTTGGGTTCGACATCGTACTCGGGCGAAGGCTGGCGGACAATGATGTGCACGGTTTCCCGCTCGGATTTTTCAATGCCGACAGCTCGGATGGTGTTGACGATGCCATCGACTCTGGCAAAGAAAACCTTCGGGTCCTCGCCAGGGGACATCTCAACTGTCTCCAACCGTCGCGCAAGCAATGCCTTCTCAGCGTCAAAAGTAGGCACAACCCATTCGCGGATCACCCTCCACGCCTCAGGGACGCAGTCGCAACCAGCCAACCGTTATTCAATGTCCCTGCCGCAGTTTGGTTCCAACAGATATCCCCACGCCCGCTTGTGGGCCGTGACGAGCGCCGCACCATGAACCCAGTTCAGATATGTGCGATCCAAACAGCTGATGACAGAAACATAGTCACAGGGGTAGGTGTCTTCAAGCGTCTGCTCCAAACCCTCGCTAGCCAGGAAAATCCGCAATGTCCGCAGCCAGCTCACGGCCTTCGTCGGATCATTCGGGATTTAGGGCGGTTTGCGACTGCTGCTGCAACCGCTCAAAGCACAGTTTCCGTCATTCATCATGCTCACCCATTGTGTACCGAGCCCAGCTCCACCGGTTGCCCCGGTAATCGTTCTCCCGGCAGCCATTGCTCTTGCCGGAGCATCATTCTTCTCCCGAAGATGCCCATATTCCCTGTCCGTCCTGTCCTTCTCCCTCATCATCTCTTCTCTTCCTCCGCCAAATGACGCCGCAAAAAAACGCGGCACGATGTATCTCCTAGTGCCTACAACTGCTGTTTTGTTTTGTAGCTGGATCTCCTTAGCGCGCGCTGGCAATAGCCGCCCTACTATTGCTGTCCTTGTGTTCCAAACGCTTTCCGTGGATCTCCTTGACACGCGCGCGCAATAACCGCCCTGCTGCTGCTGTCCTTGTGTTTCGGTGGCTACCTTCCGAAGCTGCCCCTACCGACGTCAGCTGACTCCACGATATCGTGTTTGGGGTGTCAGCGCGTGTACTATGTTATCACGCTCGCGGGCTATTGTCGAGAGCGTTTTGCACAAAGGAGTGACTCAAGTTCCTTGACTAAGGAGTGACAGACATGAGCAACTAGCAACAAGGATCTGCTGCAGCAGTACGTCTGTTGTACCCACATCATATACATCTGCGTACCCTCCTGGAGATCTCGGAGATTCGTATCCTGCCGAGTACACACACAACCAGTCCCAAATGTTTACGGTAGTTTTTAGCGATCAAGTTGTATGGTGCCAGTATCAGTAAAGGTGCATAGCAATGCACAGACCTTGCAGGCGGTGGAGGTGGGTTGGGACATGTATGCTACACAGCAGTAGTTGGTGAGTGATGAGCCACGATCAATGCGGCATGCACCCGGCCCCCTGGTTGTCCGCATTAAAAAATCCAGAAAAAAGCATTAACGGACTGAGGACAGGCTTGTTGACCACCGCACTATGATACAACGGCTGGTCCGTTTCATCTCAGATCATGAGGACGCTGGTGTGGTAAGGATGTCTCTGGGCATTCCGAGTCTTGGGTGTACAGGCGCAGAGATGGATGAGCTATGGAAGGCACGAGGTTTGTCTGTAACCAAACCCCTTGCAGACCTTGACAACGAAAGTTCACCCGCCCGTCGCACACACACAACTTGTCAATACAGGAGACTCGCTGTGTCCGAGAATAGCGTAGCCCACGCCACCAGTCGTTGTTCTCTGACGGGGTTGAGTGTGGTGCTAGGTGATCGTGTGTGACGTTTGCCATGGCACCGTCAGTGTTGGATGCGCGGACCGGAAGTGTAGTGTACCAACCTACACATGTCTTCTTTGCAGCAGCAGAGGATGATGATGTGCGACGATTATGACAATGAATGCAACTACGGTTTGACTTCTTCATGAAACATCTCCTTCTTCCTCCCGCGAACGCACACGTCTGACGACAGTCACATCTATCAGCTGTCGTTCGTTGTAGCGACAGCTATCCTGTCTTTAGTATCGACCGCACTAACCGGCTGACCGATGAAGAGAAGTCAGTGTCTGCCGGGAAAATCAAGGAAGGTCCCGGGGAGGGGGCCGAAATCCGAAAACCTCGGAATGCCCTTGATCCGAATATGGACATGACCCTTTACCTATTCTTTCAAAGAGACACCCATCATCACCGCTCTACACATACATGCCGTCGCCCGAACCTAGGAAGCCACTGATGCAAAGAGCGGATGAACAGCTAAAAGGGGTAATTTAAGCCCAGCCGAAGCCAGGATATCGTTGTATGTTGGATCTTCCAATTGTTGATGGTCATACATTCCCAAGATCCAACAGTCGTCGTGTCAGCAGCTAGAGAACTCCAACAAAAAATCTATCTATACATATACATTGCCTATTGCTTCACACACAGGCCCTCGCTCGAACAGAGTGAGCCTCTGATGTATAGAGCGGAGGATAGCGAAAGGTAATTCAAGCCCAGCCTAGGCCAGGATATCGTTTTTATGCTGCATTAATAATCACACACTCCTCCCATGATCCAACAGTCATCGTGTCAGCAGCTAGAGAACTCCAACAAAATAGCAACACAAATGTGCATGCATTGCCTATTCTCACACACAGTTCCTTGCTCGAACCGAGGAAGCAACTGATGTATATAGCGGAGGACAGCAAAAGAGTCAACTCAAGCCCAGTCGAGGCCAGCATATCGTTGTATGCGGCATTGATATTCGTGCACTCCTACCATGATCGAACAGTCATTGTGTCAGCAGCAGCTATTACCAAAGAAAACTGCAACACGTATGGATACAGTGCTATGGCAGTTCCTTGCGTACGCCCTTGCTTTGAGTGGTGAAGGTGGAGAGCCTCCCGCGAGACGTAATCTACTTTGCTCATGGTTCCCGCTCGCAGGCTCTCTAGGCTTTCCTGCTGGTGAACGCGTCCAGGATGCTCGTACCCACCGCAGTATAACCGGTCGCCCCGGTGGTCTAGGGGTAACCTCGAAACCGCTTGTCGGAAAGGTCGTGAGTTCGAAACATCATGGGGTGAAAAGTTTAACAATCGAAAGGTCAATATGTCGGAAAAGCTCTCGTGACTACCAAACTCCGATGTTTACACCGTCGGCGAGGGAAATTAACGGCCGGATCATCCTCGCGATAAAAGTAAAATGTAGCGCGCACCGCAGGAGAAAGGTGGGCCACGAAAAGAAACGAAATTTCCCCCATCCTGTGCGTGCGACGCTGGATGGTTGTAGCTTTACGAAAAAATACACTGTAACACCTAGTACTCTACAGACACTGAAACGTGTAGGAAACGTCTCACCACGAAAAATTGGGGGACGGTTGCCACAAGTAGGACGAAACACCCACACAAAGCAGCAGCATTAGTAAAAGAAAGATCCAGATTGTTGTACCAGATGTCCCACTTAATGTTTTTGATTCCGTGATCGAAGGAGATACCACGGCTGGCTGTCGAAGGGTCCAAGGCACAGTCTGCCAGTGTTTGCTGTGTAGTAGATGGTGGCATGTGTTCGCCGTGTGGTAGTGGTGCCGTGTGTGTGCGTCTCCGTCCTATTTGTCACATTTTTCCGTACAATACAATTTTCCAAGGTCACGCAGGAGAGGGGGTATACACCGGGGCTTTTTTTTTCTGTTTTATGTCTTGTTTTCCTTTCGTGCCCCTTCTTCCTCCGGCCGTGCGTGCTGATCTTTATTTTTCATCGCGAGAAGGGTCAAGCCGTCCCGTTTCCTCGTCAACGGTGCTAACATCAAAGGTTGGTAGTCACGAGCTTGTCAGCTTTTATAACTTCCACCCTCAAAATTGTAATTTGCACGCCACGGGGATATGAACTCACGACTGTGCCACGCACGGTTTCGGGGTTACCACTAGACCACCAGGGCAACCGGCGATGTCGGCAAAATCATGCAGTCAGTGTATGCAGATTAGTAGGAGTTTCAAACAAATGGGGAAAGGTTGATTGGTAGAGCTTCTGCCATTGGCGGACCACGCCGAGAGCATGGCGGACAGGCGTAGCGGAGGGGTTAGCTGAATGTTTGCCACGTGTGCTGGCGTGGCAGCAGGTTCGGCGGGTGGCACAATATCGTCAGTGATACGTGTAGCCTACAGGGGGGTCCAGCTCGGATCCAGAGAAAAGACTACGCACAGCGGAGGGAATGTCGTCCCCGTGCCCTGGGGCTCCACGTTACTTCTCATAGTTGTTTTTTCCAAAAGGTACAGGTCCAACTGGTAGATCATTTATTTCGTCTGTGGAGCTACGAGGGTGCTAACGCTTTTCAAACTTCAACAACTTAGAGTATTGGAACCCTTGCTCAGTTCCAAGGTGCCGTTATGAACAGCGATGTGCTAACGTTTTCACACTTGAAACACTTAGAGAATTGGAACAATTGCTCAGTTCCAAGGTGCCGTTATGAACAGCGATTAACGTACCCGTGGAGCCGCGAGTTCAAATTCCAGTTCCGCAAGCCTCTTGTTGTTTTTTCATGCCGTCCCGCCCACGCATGCACGGAGGGGCTTGATAGTAACTGCCGCGACTGGATTATGAACCCCCAAAGCACATGCATACATTGACCTGAGAACTTGAGCCCCACAAACAGTATGGATGCTACTAGCTTTCACCACATTTCACCAGAATACATACGTAGTCTAGCAGGTGCGCCACAGAGGCAGCCTATCTCCCGAGACCGAATGACCACAGCAGAAACAAGGGAGGAACTCGCGCATGACGAAATCAGCATCAACCAAGGTGAAGGTTTGGATAAACATGGGATCCCGATTCTGTTCCTTTGAGCATTGGTCCTCTCCAATGACTGATGAGGTACACTCCACAACTCCAGCTCGCTGTGATCGCCTGGTGAAAGCACTTCCACTGCTCTGGCTGTCTAAAAGGAGTAGGCCGCACAGAATTGACGGACGCTTGCGCATAATGGAATAGTAGTTGCCATCATAAGATACCCCACAGCGCCCGACACTTGTGTTCGCGGACTGGAAGTCAGTACGAGTAGTGACAGGTAAATCGTAACACTATGAGTGCACCATGTGTTCTACCGAAACTTTCGTCGATTGTCCATTCGGTTGACTGCAACGTGACACATGGCAGACAATTCACTTCGCCAGTTGCTCGACTTCTTCCGTCGCATGCATCGCCGAAGTGTTGAATTCCGTCAAGCGAATACAGTTTCTCTTGAGAATACAAGCCGAAACACGATCGAAACTATCCCCCCCTTACACAGGCGAAGCGGCATCGAAATCGGAGCAGGGAACGGGGGGGTGATGGAGAACTCAAAGCAGGACGACGTTGAGGCCCACCCGCCGGTCGACAAAACGAACTGCTGGAACCTGTTGTCGGCAAGCAAGGTGGCGGTGTTCTGCAAGCGCCTCGCGCGATGCCGATTCTTGATCTTCTGCTATTGTATCCTCGCCTTTCTCCCTGTGGTGGACATTTTAAACCGATCTGTTGACGGCGTCCAACTTTGCGAACAACGACCATCCCTGGTGGGCCGGAATTACGCTGAGGATATTGCACCTTAAGCGGGAGGTTCACGGTTCTCTTCATGGTGGTGTGCCCCACTCCCTCGGCGAAGAACCTTCTCTGCGTGTACCTCCCGTTTTGTTGGGGGCCGGCGATGAAAAGGGAGGAAAGACCACAAGAACAAGTGGAGGGGTCACACCAAGAGGCGAGTTGTATCTGTGGATTTGGCGTGGGGCGGAGCTTACCCGACGGATTGGGGCGGTCCTTTTGGACATCCTGATAGAAGCAAATCGTATAGAACAAATCTTCGTCAAAGCAAAGGCGATGTGCCAGGACCGTTCGATCACCCGCGCTTCTCGCCCTCGTTTTCTCCAGATAGCCAGGGATGAGGCGCAGCTGTAGAAGATATTTCGCAACTGGGTTATTGACATGGCTATTGGCGGTTTGGAGGTGAGACGTTGATATCATGAACACGGTGTAGTCCTGCTTCCGCAGCATTGCATGCCTTCGCTGCGTAAGGAAAACGAACGTCCAAGAAGTCAGCATTGCGTTCGAGTGTGCAGTACAGAAGATCACATGTCGTGCAAATCCTTGCCCCTCCTTCTTCAACCAGTTAGCACAGTTCCCCGTACTCCTGCGTGTAACCCACTCGAATGGACATCGACCTGCCATCGTTCGCGCCATCTCTCTCTCTCTCTCTCTCTCTCTCTCTCTCTCTCTCTCTCTCTCTCTCTCTCTCTCTCTCTCTCTCTCTCTCTCTCGCTGTGTCTCTTTTCCCACGCTCCGGCCCACATTTTTCTCTCTCCACTGGCCTACTCTGTCAAGCTGAACAAATCTCAGACATCCAGTCGGAAGCTCCGCCTGAATTTTGTTCACACATCGGCTTTCTTTGCCGCACTTGACGCCGAAGATTTTTCAACGCACTCCAAGCATTGCAATGGTCCATCTTTGCACAGCACTGAGTTGGTTTATTTCTTGGCTTATTCGCGGGACTGTTCTCACCCATCTCACTTTCGAGACTGCAGCTCTCGAGAATGTTTCTCTCGCCGGCCATACTGTTCGGATGGGCACACTTACAACAGCCCACGTTTTGCTAGAAGATATCGCTCGAGCGTAATAATGTTTGACCGCGGAGTACTTAAGTCGACCATGGCTCGATCTTGTTGGTTGCTGCGGGGAATAGCCCTGGCATTGGGCTGGAGTATGCGTATATTTCCGTTTCGCACATCAGCGCAGTGGTTTGCCCTGAATACCGGGTCGCATTCGCCACGATCTTGCGATGATCTCGAAATATCTCCCGATGTCCGTGCACGAGTGGGCGTGAGTGAAGGATTTTGAAAGGCATTTTATCCGCGAGAATGTTGCTCGTGTTTTGTGACGCGAGGACGGTTGCAACAAGTTCAAATCTCTCCTCTTCAATGTAGAATATTGATTCCGCCGCACAATCATTTTTGTCCATCAGGAAAGTCCTTCGAAAAACATTAGTCTATCGGGGCTTGCCGGAAATATTTTCCTGCTTGCTCGATGCGTCGTCATTTTGCTTCAGGAGGAAATGCTTTGTCCGTTATCGTTTTCGGGCTGCTGCTGACTGCAGATCATAATTTTCCGCTTGCCTACTTCGCCATAATCCCGATCGGAACACTTTCTGTGCTCTTTGCCGGCAGGGTTGAAGATGGCACCGACGTGGATCGATTTTTGGATGGTAGCTGTGGGTTTGAAGATGCATTGGCGCTGCTGGTGGCGGAGATTATGCTATTTTCCGTATACCTGCTTCGCCATAGTTCCGATCGGGATATCTTCCTTCTCTCTCTTCGGCAGCTACCTGCGAGCAGGTGAGAGCGACACTCACGATTTAGGGGGCACCGCTTCTAGGACCGGAAGAATTATTGAAATGCAGAGGAGCCTGCTAGAACCGGCTCATTGAAGTATTCGCCTTATGGTGTTCCTACGAAGGCCTTTTATGCTTTGTCCCGCCTTAGGTTTTGCGAAATACCTCAGCGTGTGCATGAATGCATATGCCCACCGAAGGTTTGAGCGAAAGGTTCCAAAAGCCAGGAATAAATTCGTGATGACACACGGATCCACCGTATTCTTGTCCCCCTGTCTGGAATTTTTCGCTTCGTTCGCCATATCATCCGCCGAGTTATTGCGGTGAACCTACCCCTGTCCGTACCGTATTGCACTTCTGCTACCGTGACTCAGTCCCATCTTCGAGATCTGGGAAACCTTGCTCGACCTGCAGGAGCATGTAGGCGCTGAACTTCGGCGGGGACCAACACCAACTTATGATGATCTTGTCGGAGCACCATGAACACTTCTTTGACGTGCTTGTTGTGGATGGGCTATTAGAGGAAGTGTCTGGCCGTGTGGCGACAAATTGCTTCAGGCTTGAAAACGTTTCGAGACCCTTCTTCAAACAGAAACATGTCAAAAATATGGTATTGTTGAAGATTGCAGAATTGAAAAGAGTTTTGTGTTACGCAATCTTCTCGATCGTCTTGTGCTGGAGCGGGAAAAAATCGAGCCAGAACCACCGCATCGACTGCGCGTATGCTCGACGTGCCTCACCGACCTCACGAAAAATGTGAGCCCCGAAGGCCGCCAAAGCCTCGTCCAGCGAAATGAGTCCCAGGGTTACGGACTTCTTCTTCCAGCGTCTAGAACGGGTGTCGCTCTTCTTGTTGCTGTTGATGTCACTCCTGTTCCTGGCCGCATCACAAGCAGCGATGATGGCACTTCAATAAGATTGCTCGCAGGGGCCGAGGTAGGGGGCCGGGATGAGAAGGATGTAGCCGAGCCGCACTCGGCAAAGTTCCGGAGGTCTAAGCCACGTTCCTGGATTGGCATGGAAGAGTGGATATGGGCGAGATTTAGGTCCTGGGAAGTACCCCCCCTCGCTTCTTACTTGAAAACTCAACGCGCGTCCTCCTTTTCACCCGCGAATTTCGAAGGACTTGACAATACTTAAAATCGCCGAGGGTAGGTCAATTTGTGTCAGTTTTAGTTTTACGACAAGGTGAGCTGGGCTCGGAATATCGGGGTCCAAATCCAATCCGCATTGTTGCCATGACCCAGGCATGGTGCACCCAGAATTGGTAGCAGATAAGGGCGTTCGCTCGAAGGGCATTTCTCGTTCGACCCTCGGCATCCCCCGATACTGTCCTGCAGGGAGAAACATTGATGTATGCCACTACTTCGCCAATCCAACGATACGCAACTGAATCACCTATACAACAGGCAATCCTGATGATCGAGAAAAAATCACATTTTGAGAAAAAAAAAAATTGGGCGGCACTTTCAAAATGGCCGATACATTTATTGACCGGCCTGGTAGATTTAGATTTACGGTAGACGACGCATCGGTGTTCCAGTACTTCGCACGCACTATACGACAACGACAACAGGTCTGCGGTGGCATCCTGCACTATATATATGTCGTCTATCCCACGTACGTAAGCGGTTGCTTGAGACTTCAGCTCCGGGAGTCCCTTTCGCGGCACAGACCGGCCTTAATAATTGGAGACAACAGAAAAAAAACACCCCGACACATACTGCGAATAGCTGCAGCTTCTTGTTGTGCATTTTTGCGTTTTATTATTACAAGGTTATGTGTGTAGCATACATCCCTGTTGTCCGAGGTTGGGTATTGTTAGTATGTTCTAGTCGGGACCGCGGATTTTGGCGATGGACACCAGACGGTACCTTCGTCCTTTTTCTGCTGCTGCTATGCTTCACGGTTACGACCAGCGGCGACACACAGCAGCAGCAGTGCTGCTGCAGAGGCCTCATGACCTTGCGTGATGATAGCAGTTGCGCCCTTGATGCTGTATTTGGGTGTGCGTAGCGCGAGGGTGACGTGTGCTGTCAACTTGTTCCGATGCGCATCATCATGTGGAAATTCAAAAAGAATGAATGGCGGCTCTGTTCTATATTCAAGATGTAGCACTCGGGATTTATGGGGTCGGATCCGACCCGATGCAACCCTAGCGCTACATCTTGAAATTAGACCAGACCCACTCGCCGAACATGTCGAGGGTCTGATCCGCACCCTGGAATGTTACGGACATACTTGTCAGTGCGTTGGGTTTTGGACAAATCCTTGGTGGCAAGTAACTACAGCGATATGTTTTGGCAGGAATCCAAATCCGGGCCATTTCCCGTTTGAGAATTATCAGCGTTATCTACCAGAAAAAATCTGTTCAACAGCATACAGTTAGCACTCGCAATTAAGAAAACTTTTAAAAGAACACTTTTTCACGAAAAAAAAAAATAGGGTCAACAAACATAGCTCACTTCGGGCCTCCCGATGATACATGTCTCAATAAGAAACAGCGGCGACCGCTGCCCTACTACATAAGAAACAAGGGGTTACGGGGGAGTGTGTCGAATAAGAAACATCCCACAGCTCCTCCTATCTCTCGCTCTTTCCACCCTCTCCCACTACGCCCCCCCGCTTCCCATGGTGCACTACTAGTTGTACGACGAGGGGGGAGTGTCTTTTTTTTTGCGGCGCCTCTGGCCCCCTGCCGGCTCTGGCGCTCTCTGACGCTCCGGCTCTGGCACAGCACACCAGACAGGCTGCGAACAACGATATGCTGTCTGCTGTACCGTGTTGATGGTGCTCTCCGCCAGCTCGCTCTGTGTCCAGCCGTCGGTAGTGAGAATCGGGTTTGAGTACGGGAGGCGACGAAAGCAGTGCAAATCATTTGTATTTTTTGAACGTTGTGAAGCAGGGAGAAAAAGAAATGTTTCAACAGCAAGCCGACGAATATTATCGTCGGCGTGCTAGTCCCAAGCTCGCTTTTTTTTTCCTTTCTTGCGTGATGCCCGACACACACGTTATTCGCCAACGAAGAAAAACAACAACACACGTTCCACTTGAGAAAAGAACGGAGAGTCACGCGGCAGGGAGGGGCGGGGCCCCGCAGTCAGCAACTGACGCAAACGGAAAGAAAGATAGTGTACACGAGCTACGTATGGATGTATATCTATTTTTAGCGTGCACTGCCGCCCTCAGCGGTCTGTGGTGTTGAAGCTGGGAACAATGTTATCCCAGGAACAGCAGATGAAGAAAAGGACCATGTATTACCTATCCGACATGCAAGCCCCTCAGGCAAGCTGGTATCCGACAAGGCCCTCAGGCAAGTGCCTGGAGCACACCGCCGTGTGCTCACCTGGGGGGGGCGCGCTTGGACCCCAACCGCATACATACCCATCACACCCATATTTCCCATACGCGTATCCCCCACAGAGGATGTACAGGTCGGGCTCATATCCAAGTACCACAAACAGTCCCCCTACTTGATACGATGTATGATCTTGCGACCCTTCACGCGCAATTAGCCAACACAGAAAAACACCGCTTGAGAAAACCTATTCAACAAAACTGGCTACGCATTCAACACAAAGCGTCTCCATCAGTTTATTAACGAACCCAACGCGTTTGTCCCTGGAAAAAATCTCAAGCCGTTGACACAAAAGAATCATCCTCAGAAAAGTACCCAATAATTATTTGCACTACATCAGAAAGGCGTCGGAACGAAAACGGACATTTCTGGAAACATAAGAGTTGGCACCAAATCCTCAAACAAAACAAAAACTCAACTTCT
This sequence comes from Ectocarpus sp. CCAP 1310/34, assembly GCA_902602495.3. NCBI lineage: Eukaryota > Phaeophyceae > Ectocarpales > Ectocarpaceae > Ectocarpus > Ectocarpus sp. CCAP 1310/34. The sequence goes on along the minus strand of CACKRE030000058.1, from coordinate 173,912 downwards.
TGACCACTCAAAACGAGAATTCGGAAAGCACAACGGACCCAACCATTAATCGCCAAAACATGTCAAATCCTTCCTGCAATAAAGTGTCCAAGGACCAAATCCTAAACAGCGCGCACCCGCTAATCTGTACCGTCGCTGTTGTCCAAGAAATGAAAAAAAATATAAGCAAGCATCTACGCGAACAGCCCCCCTGCTGTCAGCTCCAAAAATTCACCCCGAGCTAATATCTCGATGCCAACAGCCCCCCTGCTTTGCCGTTCACCAACACACAATTAGGCAAGACCAGAACCAAACCAATTCGATTGCTGCTCATGCCCTCTAGAATCATGGTCATACATGACATCCCCCCCCATGGTTTTCGATGCAAGAGCAGCAAAACATGCGATGCCAACCAGAAACATGAAAACACGGAACACACAAGGCATCAAACTCCAGAAAAAGTTCGTACCGTATGCAAAGTGCCTCCTCAACTGGAGCTCCAAAAGCCCCCCTGCTCCCTGAGCGGTATGCCTTCACGCATGTCAAACAACGCGGTATCATTCCATTTCGTTCGCGCGGCCAGAAACACACCGCGGAGAGCGACCATTCTTAACTCACAACCTAACATAAGAACCAAAGTATCGAAAAATCCTATGTGCTGAAGTGTCCAGTTCGCAGAAAAAAACGCGACTGACGCACTCCCTCCAAAGAATACGGAAATCATATAAGGTATTCAGCTGCAAGGTTAAAGGCGACTGGAAACATAACAAGAATCAAGGAAAAAATGTATATATGCCCACGTGCTGCTTCCTATTCCACAGGTTGTGGCAATGCTCATCTTGTCGCAGCGTACAATTATCATGAAAACAAGTACAAAAAAAAAGAAACACTACGCGCACGCCGTGGCACACACGTGTTTTCTGGATCAAAGTGCACGGTTCGCTAACAAGGGAAAAACAGAACTAAAAAAAAAAGGCGAAGCCAAATGGCGAAGCTAAAACGTCCATGCCCGCTCACAAAACCGCACAAACTTGCCAACGTTTCACATGTTCTCCCACTTGGCTGTAACAACGTGAGGTCGTCGCTGTCACCGTGTCCTACCCGTTCCCGGTCGACTCGAGGGCGCCACTGCTGCTGCCGCCGCTGCCATCGCCGCCGTTGCACTTCCCCCGCCGCCACAACTGTCATGAGTTCCAGCGCCAACACGGCTGCCGGTGACGTCGCTGCTGCCGCCTCTACCCCCGCCGCCGTTGTCGCCGCTGCCGCCGACGGGGCTCTGGCCGAAGCCGCCGCTGCCGTCTGCTGCTGCCGTCCGAGCTCTGGCCGAAGCCACCACTCCCGTCGCTGCTCCTGCTGCCGCCGGTGTCGCCGCAGGAGCTCTGGCCGAAGCCGCCACTCCCGTCGCTACTGCGGCCGCCGTCGTTGCCGCCGCCAGAGCTTCCACTCCCGTTCCTGCCCCTATCGAAGGACGCCACCCCANGCCGCCGACGGGGCTCTGGCCGAAGCCGCCGCTGCCGTCTGCTGCTGCCGTCCGAGCTCTGGCCGAAGCCACCACTCCCGTCGCTGCTCCTGCTGCCGCCGGTGTCGCCGCAGGAGCTCTGGCCGAAGCCGCCACTCCCGTCGCTACTGCGGCCGCCGTCGTTGCCGCCGCCAGAGCTTCCACTCCCGTTCCTGCCCCTATCGAAGGACGCCACCCCAGGTACCGCCCCCCGTCTCCTCGCGCCACGCGAAGATGTCTTACCGGGGTCGAACGGGTGCGTCCGGGCTCTACTCAAAGTTTTATCTAAGCCCTCATCCCCGCTCCCATCACCACCGCTTTCCTCGCTTCTGCTGCTGCTGCTGCTGCTGCTGCTGCTGCTGCTGCTCACTTCCTCCTCAGTCTTCCCGGGGTCGAAAGGGTGCGTCGGGGCTCCACTCCAGATTTTATCCAACCCCTCGTCCCCGCGCCCATCGCCGCCGCTGTCCTCGCCACTGCTGCTACAGCTGCTGCTGCTTCTGCTGCTGCTCACGTCCCCCTCAGCCTTCCCGGGGCCGAAAGGGTGCGTCGGGGCTCCATTCCAGATTTCATCCAACTCCTCGTTCCCTCTCTCGTCGCCGCCGCTGTCCTTGCTGCTGCTGCTGCTGCTGCTACTGCTGCTGCTACGGCTGCTGCTGCTGCTGTTGCTCACGTTCCCCCCAACCCGTTGGCTATGAAGCTCCTCCAAGACTGGCAATGGCGTGGTTGTCGCACCAACCGCTTACTCCAACTCTTTGTCACATACCTCCGTCACCGGTGCCGCCGCCGCCACCCCTGCGGCTGTCTGGACACTCGACGCCAACGCGGCGACCGGGGATGCCGCTGCTGCTGTCGCCGCTGTCGTTACCCCCGTCACCGATGTCGACGCCGTCGCCGCTGCGGCCGTCTGGACATCCAACGCCAATGCGGCGACCGCAGACGCCGCAGCTGCTGCTGCCGCTGCTGTTCCCCCGGCACCGATGCCGCCACCGCCGATGCTGCTGTCGGGGACGGCGCTCTGGCCGTCGCACCGCCGCCACTCCTTCCGATGCCAGCGCGGCGACCGGGGACAACGCTGCTGCTCCTGCTGCTGCCGTTCCCCTCCCCGCCGCCGCCGCCGCCATCGTCGCTGCGTCCGTCTGAGTGCCCGGCGCCAACGCGGCGACCGAGGACGACGCTGCTGCTGCCTCTGCTGTCGTTCCCCCCGCCATCGATACCGCCGCCGCCGCCACTGCTTCCGGTGGTATTGCTGCCGTCGACGGGGTTCTGGCCGGAGCTGTCCGCACTGCCGCCGGCGCGCCTCCGGCTGCTGTCGTGATCGCCGGTGTGGCTCTGGCCGAAGCCGTCCGCACTGCCGCCGGCGCTCCTGCAGCTGTCGTCGTCGCCGCCGCCGGTGCTCTTACTTCTGCCGCTGCCGCGAGGATCGAAGGCGCCGGTGCCTCTGTCGCCGCCGCCGCCGGTGCAGAAACGGCACCCCTGTTTGTGCGTGGGCACGAGACCGACGAACGGCTGGCGGCGGTAACCCCAAACAACCCCGCGGCGCCGGCGGGGAAAATGACCTTGTAGCAGTCGTGGGAGACGAAGTCGCCAGGGTTGAGGTAAAAACACCGACCGCCCTTCGGCGCGATCTTGGCGGAGACACGCGCGTTGTCGATACCCGGCATGAGGAAGGGCAGAGGATGAAATAGAAGGGGCTTCCCGTGGAGCATCTCGTGCGGGCACAGCATGTCGGCCTTCCCGTCGAGTCGCGGCTGTGTGTTTATGCAGGCCGACATCCAGCTCCATGGCCTCCGGCCTCATGCGTTCATAGTTGCAGGCTGGCCAAGGAAACTGGAAGGCGGGGAAGGGCAAGAAAGCCTCCTTGAACGCCGCCCTCCCGCCCTCCCACAAGAGCCCAATCCAACGCTCCACCCTGCAGTTACGCTTCTTCCCTCCGTCCGGGGATGTCAGCTCGCGAGTGATGCCGAACTCCAGAAGCAAGTCGCTCATCGACGCATTGACCGGCCATTCCGTCCGAAGACACTGGAAGTCGCCGCGGGCGGCCCGCAGAGGGTGAAGCGAAACGAGTACCTCGTGGCGTGCTTTATCACGGTGCTGGCGTGCTTGTCTGGCAGATGTTTGATTATGCCGTAGTTGCTGCAATCATCGACCAAGACGAGGCCGTAGGTGTTACCACCGGCGGATGGCGGAAGCGGGCCCCTGAGGTCGGCGAAGAGGCGCTGAAGAGGTCGCAAGGCCGTGGAGGGCGTCGTCGTCGAGATCGCCTTGCGGATGCCGGTGCTACTGCCTCCGATACCGCCACCGCTGCTGTCACCCACGCTCCTCCGTAGCTCCGCATTCTCGGCTGCCTCTTTCTTCACTTCTTCTTCCAACTCCTCCCTCTTTCCGTCATCGCTGAACGAACACCTGGCCTAGCTAGGTTCCATATCGATATATCGTGTTAGTGTGCACTGCCGCCCTCAGCGGTCTGTGGTGTTGAGACTGGGTACGATGTTATCCCAGGAACCCCCGCAGCCATCTCAGGAGGTGCTGCGAGGATATGATGGAAGAGGTCCTAAGTAAGCGACCCGAATCACCACGGCGTCAGAATAAGTCGAACACCGACGCCACCCGACCGGCAACGGTGGCGTTGAACGAATAAATCACACACATGATGGCACCAATGCTTTCCGTGGTTGCCATCGAACGACAAGACGATATTGTCGTTCACCTGCCCCATGTTGAAATGGCCTGCACATGTGTCCGGCAGTAATGCCACTGGAATCAGGCCGGACTTAAAGACACATGAACAGACAGGCTTCCCCACCTCCCAATACCCTAAGTTTACCACATCTGTGCTCCCTCACGGCAACGAAACGTTAGCACGCGACCAGCTGGAATTCTGAAACTTCGCCGTGGACCGCCAACGTAGATCCTGCGAACCTGTACACCAAGCCAACATTTACTTTGAAATGTAAAATCCGGGCTGCAAACGATGTCCGATTCGGCGCGAACATGGACGGACGGAGACATCTGCACTGAGATGTCGAAATGTGCACAGTTGATCACTGTATTTCTCCTTACCGTGAATACGAGAAAACGCCGGGTGGGAGAGAAGGTTTTCCTTACACCGCCCACCCACCCTGCTGCTAGAGTGTGATGAAGTAGTCTCTTTTCTCCTAGGACCATTACATACTCATGGCCACGCCGACCACAGTTTGCACGGCAGTGCATCAGTGGAACCGCAGGCCTCAGAGCTGGAGCCCTTGCCCAAAACTCGAATTCCTCTAAGAGACCGATACGGTCTCTAGAGGTCTCACAGAAGGGTAAAAAGTAATGTGAATGAATGAATGATCACTTTCACTCCGAACGTCCGAACCACGCACGTTACTGAGAAAGTTGCAGCTTGATTGGTGCCTTCTGCGTTGACGGTTGGCTGTGTCGGTGACCGGCACTCTCAAGCACGAAACACGAGCATGCAGCATGTGTTGCCGACATCAAAGTGCTCCGATCTCGATCGCTTTGTGCGTAGACGTTACCTTTCCTCCACCAAATTGAAGCCCAGTCCAATCTACACCTCGATTGACAAGTCCTTCGACGGTGGAATAGCTGTGTGCCTACCAATTTGCCGGCCAACTAGAGGTTCCGGCCACGCCGCTGCAACCTCCCAACGAGGAAGTATAATCCCCGCGCAACGACGGTTTCAATTTTTTTTACGCGCGCGCGTGAAATGTTGCCGAACAAATACATCACCAATCCATCGTAGTTTATCCTGATCTCGGCACGTGTGCCCCGCCATAGACTATTCGCCGCGTTCGAGAGAATAATTGTTTGTTCTTGTATATTTGCGGGAGCACAGGGGGATGGAAGCAGCGATTTGTGCAGGCGTGCTTGTGTATCTCTCTCCCCGAACAGTCTTGCACTCTGGATACGTGCGAAGACATCGAATACACGCGATCAATCAATCCAAGGCATGCAAGCTGTCACTTCTGTTCCTCTGCTGTTTGTAACCTCTTGTTCCACGGCATTGCGCACGCCCGCACACCAACAACTTGACAACTTGATGATTGATGATTCTTCTCTCGGTTCTCGTCGGAACACGGTCATCCATGCATCCATTGTACAGTAACTCCAATCTCGACCAATTCACGCGTGCGTAAGTTGACTCCCTCCCCGCGATTACCCTGCCAACGACAGGGTCGCGGAAACTTTTTCGCCGCAAAACGACGGTTTCAAATTATTGTACGGGCGCGCGCAACATGTAGTGGATGCCGTTCTCGTCGGAACGACAGGTCACGTGTGTGTGCCCCGCGATTGACTGTTCGCCGCGTTTCGAAGGAAACATAATTGTTCTTGTGCACACATACGCGCGCGCACAGAGGGATGGAAACAGCGACATGTGCAGGTATTCTCGTGTATCTCTGGATACGCGCGAAGACATGTTATTTACACGCGATCCCTCAGTCAACGCATGCGGGTTGCAACAGCTGTTGTTCGCCAATTTTTCGTATCAACCCAATTCGCGTCGTTTTGCGCGCAGCACAGAAAATCTTATGCTGACTTGCCGCTTTCTTCTTGCCCTGAACCGTCGTCGCAAGGATGCAACAAGATTTATTACCCTACATTTTGTGCGAATCTTCATCTCTTCACTGCCCTCTAAACCACCATAAAACAAAAACGAGAATCTCTTAGAGGACCAGCACGGTTGCCAGAAGCAAGCTGCGATGCCAAGAGCGAAAATACAACAGGAATGCCCCAACTGAGCTATCACTAACCGCGCTCAGCAAAATACGGGTCTGCAACAGAACAAGTCGGGTTGGAAAGGTCAAATAACTCTGGTCGAGGCAGGTAGTTCCACGCAAGTCAAGCTTTGAAGTTGTTTTCGTGCCCACTGTTGAGTGCCATGCCCTATCGCCACTTTCCCCGTCACCCATTATCTACTCTGCACCTTCACCTGTATCACATTCTTGCCGGCAGGCCCGTCGAGGGACAGGGCGTCGATCCCTCACTCGAGTGCATAAATTCATTTTGAGGATCAAGCTTCAGCCAACTTGCCCGCCCAAACAGATCACGGCACCATCAATCCGGACCCACACCACCTACAGCGGATCAGTCCGCTTGGAAAGGGCACTTCCAAAAAAAAAGACCTGACTCATTTGCAGCACGGTTCACACCACGATGCTTCCAACGCCAACAGAAAATCGGAGCTTCCTCACCAGCGTCGAACGAGAGAAGCCAGTATGGCTTCCTTGAAAAAGGAAAAGCGAAACTGCTTCAGGTGCCACCGTGACATCACCAGCAGCACAAATGTCAATTAAACAGGCTGCGTTAACACTCATCTTCCATGTACTGGAGGCACGACAACAGTGCGCGTGCTCCCTCCGGCCCCGTCGGCCCTCGCGTACATGATCTCGACCTGACGTTGTTTCGCCGCCTTTCGCGTTGATCGCATCGCCCCATGTTTACAAAACTTACGTTCACACTGGGCCCGAGACCCCAGTCACCATACTCCTGCCCAAAAACGATCCCAAATACACATGTTAGTACACCTATTTCGCGTAACCCCTTACCTCCTTGCCCAGGGTGTACAGCCCCACGAAACCAAAGGCGAAATGCATCATCGTGCTACATGCACTCAAGCGCCAGGCACGAGAAAGACACTACTTTGCCAAGACTGGCCGGACGTGCACACCATGGCAACAACGTTTGTGAAAAATCCCTTTGCCAAGCGGTTCATGTACCCAGCGCGTACATACGTGCCGGGGTCAATCAGAATGGATCAAACGACCACTTTTCGGAACGGTACGAGATCACAAATGCAGCAGCGTCTTAGTGCTACTCCTACCGCTACGCATGCCGCACATTGACCATTTCTCGCTTGCCTGGACTTTCCTCAATCGAGCCACCCGATAACTGCAAGAATGGCTCACGTTGATACCGCAAGCACCATCTCCAAGAGGCAGTTCTGGGGCTTCACAGAAGATCAACCTACTTGAAAATCGTGAAATATCCAGTCATCATCAGTATCTGACTACGACAAGACGGAATTACTATCACGGTGTGATGGCGCGGAAGCGGCAAAGAAGAGATAGGCTTGGTTGCTAAGTTGATCCCCAGACAGACAAACACAAAACGTATTGAAGTACTGAAGGGAGACTTTGCCATGGCCTGCATAGGCTTGGACGGTCTAGATTCACCCTGTGCACAACGTCGGCCATGATTGTGTGGAGAAGGGTGGCCGCCTCCAACGCGTGTCGATCTGACTACGGTGCAACCTTCATTGAGGGTCGCTAGCTCAGCAAAATTCAACGCGTTCTCACCCGCCATCACTTTGGTGCGACGGGCATCAAATGCGTTTGATCAAAATGAAGTACCTCTGACGTTAAAACTTTGTCGCACCCCCTCTTCTCGCCCCTCCTCTTGCTCCTGCTCCTCCTCGTGCTCATCCTCTTCCTTCTCCAGCTCCTCCTCCTTAACCTGGATGCCATCGATCCCAGGATTGGTGTGAACGTCATCCAACACAACACGGTCATCGCATGGGGGCGCTACCACATAAATGAAACAACAAATTGCCAATCTACTCCACGCTGGCGGTGAGGGGAACAATAATTTCTACCTCATTGTACAAGTCAAGTCTCGAAACGCCTCGAGAATGACAAACGCTATTCCGGCCGGGCGTTGCCTCCAACCGGGCTCGACAGCCCATCGTTTGCAGCTGCACGCGAGGCTCACCTTGGCTGTCACAGCAATATCACCTGTCTCGGGTTTCAACCCTACAGATGACATCCAGCCCGTGTGCAATATGAACCGGGTGGCACCAAGCAAGGCATCGTCGTGCTTCCTAAGGTAATAGCGGTTTGGTGAAGAGGTCACCAAGATGACACGTTTTACCCGGTTGATTGCATGAGGCAGAGGCTGCCATTTTTCACCAAGCGCTACACACCTTCACCGGTAGTTTCCCGGCCTCGTTCACACCTGAAACCTTACTACCGCTGTTGTCACCACTCCCAAGTCTCCTCACCGAGGTGATCAAAACAACAGGTACCATCATTGGTGCAAGGGTCAGTTAGAGGGTAGCGCGTTTGGAGGCGCCGCCAGCGCTTGTCAAATTTATTGGTAAACCCCCCGGACAAACCGTAGGGAGCAAATCGTGCAGGTCCGCCCGTCAGAAAAGCCCACATGATGTAGCTTGAAAACATTAACAAAAATGCGTAGAGGCATGTGCACAGAACAAACATATCGGTGTTGAGTGCCATGAAAATACGGGTCTGCGGGTGTATGTGCATGTGTGCATGCGTGCTTAAGGCAGGGAACGGGGGCCCTATCCACCAACTAGGCTCGAGCCCAAGAGGTGGAGTTTCTAATTTCCCCGCCCCTAAACAACTGCTCCGAACCCGGNCTTCATGCGACTCGCCGAATATCTCACGGCGCTTCGCGCTTGGTGATGTGAGAGCCTGGTCCGGTGAGAACCCGGCGTGCTCCGTCCCGGCTTTGTAGGGATGCGAGGTCAATGGTCTAACGACTACGGCATGCACGACTATGAGTACACCCCCCCCCCTCCCCGAAACAACTGCTCCTCGCTGAATCGTCCTCAGTGCGTCTAGCCATCGAGGCATGTCTACCGAGCTTGTTGTCGGGAAGCATGCGTCCCCCCGAAACTGAGCGAGGCATGGTTTGTCTTGTTTGGCTCGGTGATGATTTGTACGCTTGCATTTAGACTTATGTTAGAGGCAAACAAGGCGGACGAGGGGACCGGGACATGCCAAGAAAACAGAGGCAAAACAGTGTGACCTACAACATTATACCGCTGATAGCTAGCTGTGGAGGCGAGGAGAGCGGCGGCAGGGTATGTGGGTACATGTACACATGTGCGTGGGTTGGTTACGGCTGAATGTTGCGACAGACATACAGAGAGGAGGCTGGTCTCTGCACCCGCTGTGAACAAGGAGACAGTAGGTAGATGAGAGAAGTTTATGCTGTCGGGTAATGCGTTTGTCTAATGCCCCTGTTGTGTGTATGTCCTGGTGTCGTACAGTATGCGTTTTGTGTTGGCGTGTGTTAGAATAGTAGCATAAGCAGTAGAGTAGCAGGGAGAGGTTGAGGTGACAGCAAGCACACCCTGCTCAACAAGCCCAACACCACGCTAGATGATGATGTGTGTACAGCTCTACGGCTGTGCTGCGGTACGCTCCTGCCCACGTTTGCGAGTGAATGTGTCCAATGTACTGTTTGCGGCCTACGCCACTTATTTATCGGGTGAGACTGTTTTGGTGATGTATTAACTTCACGGGAGGTAGACGACCGTCCTTCACACGGACGAAAGAGGGAGTGCTCAAAGAGCGGCTCCCACAGCAAGGAGGGGCCCCGTGAATCATCGCGGTGCCCCCTATCAAACGGTTATCTT
>CACKRE030000058.1:138496-154502 GCA_902602495.3 Ectocarpus sp. CCAP 1310/34 | reverse complement strand
CGCAAGGGGGATGGTCCCACCACGTTGTGTTAAAATGGTCAAGCACCCTCTAGGCAGTTGTACAGTGCTTACAATTGTCTCTGGAAGTGAAAGCACCAGAAAGTAAATTAATTCATACGCAGCTGTCATCCGTACGCAAGGAAGTAAGCACAAGATGCCGAACACCCTTAGCAGGATGCAGCGCACCCTTCATGCGACTCGCCGAATATCTCACGGCGCTTCGCGCTTGGTGATGTGAGAGCCTGGTCCGGTGAGAACCCGGCGTGCTCCGTCCCGGCTTTGTAGGGATGCGAGGTCAATGGTCTAACGACTACGGCATGCACGACTCTGAGTACACCCCCCGTTCGGTGTTTGCCATCGGGATTGGGTTTTCGTCGCTTGGCAACGACGTTGTAAAACAAGCCAATTCACTTCGTGAACTCGGCAACCAGTTCACCGTTTGTTTGTTTTTTTACCTCTGTTTTTGTTTTTTGGCGGTCACCATAATGGTGGTCGAGGAGATCATGTTGTGCGGGGTGGAGAACCCTCACTCCGCGTAAGGGGGATGATCGCACCACGTTGTGTTAAAATGGCCAAGCACCCTGGAGGCAGTTACACAGTGATTACAACTGTCTCTGGAAGTGAAAGCACCAGAAAATATATTAAGTCATACGCAGCTGTCATCCGTACGCAAGGAAGTAAGCACAAGATGCCGAAAACTCTTAGCAGGATGCAGCGCACCCTTCATGAGACTCGCCGAATATCTCACGGTGCTTCGCGCTTGGTGATGTGAGAGCCTGGTCCGATGAGAACCCGGCGTGCTCCGTCCCGGCTTTGTAGGGATGCGAGGTCAATGGTCTAACGACTACGGCATGCACGACTTTGAGTACCCCCCCCCCCCCCTTCCGCCTCTACCGGATAACAGACTGAAACGCAATTACCAGACACAAAACATGAAACTAAACGAAAAACAATTACAAGAGGCATGCCAAGAGCCGCTTAGACCTTCTGCTTCTGGCCCGCAGCCTTGGCCTTAGCCGCAGCGACCTCGGCCTCGTCGGGCTGGCGCACAAACGCTTCGTCGTCGATGGGACCCCACACGTTGGTCTTACGGGCGTTCTGGAGCTCGAGGCGGTAGCAGTTGCCGGCGTCCCAGGTCTTCAGGACCCTGGCCATCTTCCAGCCACCGCTGGCGCGTGCCTCGACGTAGTCGCCGACGGCGAAGCGCAGAGGGTCCTCAGCGGCGCACGCGAGGAATTCCTTTTTGAGGCGCTCAGCGTGCTTATCCTTCATGTGCTTGCCGATGAAGATGAAGCGGCACTCGCGCTCGTCGTCGCTGGCCCAGAGCCCCGGCGGTGTGGCCTTCGTGCCGTCGCCGTTCGGCCTCATCTTGGGGTCGATCTCGACGGACTCGGGGCCCATCGCCTCCGAGGCGAAGCCGCCGGAGAAGAGCATGTGCACGCCCTGGAAGACGAACTTCTCCTGGCAGCCCTTGACAGCGAGGACGCCCTTGTAGCGGAAGAGCTCCGTGCCAAGCTCCTGCATCAGCTTGCTGATGAAAAGCTGCAGGAGGTTGACGTTCAGCTCCAGGCCCGGGAAGGACCAGGCAACGGAGGAAATGGAGTCGTCGTGCACGTGGTCGGTGCCGTCGCTCTCAAGAAACTCGGGGTCCATCTCAAGCACGCGCTGGAGGTCGAAGGCGGACAGGTTCAGCAGCTTCTTCGGCGGCACGCGAGAGAACTCGGAGCGAATGATTGGAGCGGACGGGTTGATGGAGCGGATGCGCGCCTCGAGCTTGGCCAGGGCCCCCTCGACCGGCGTCTTGGAAGCGTCCTTGGCCGTGTCGGCGTCGGTCGGGGGCATGGCGTTGTTGCCGTAGGGGGCTCGGGCGTCGGTCTCGTTGCAGGCACCGTCGTCGTCGGCGGCGGCGGCGGCCAGCTTTTCGTCCTTCTTGCACAGCAGGTCGGTCTTGTTCAGGATGACGAGGTCAGCGAAGGCGATCTGCTCGATGGACTCGTTTTCGACATTCTCGGGCTTCTCCTCGTCCAGATGCTGCTCTACGTGTGCCGCGTCGACGACTGTCACGATGCCGTCCAGACGAAACTTCTCCTGCACCTCGTCATCGACGAAAAAGGTCTGCGCCACAGGGGCGGGGTCAGCCATACCGGTAGTCTCGATCAGGACAGCGTCGAAGGCAGACAGCTTCTTGCTCATGCGCTTCAGCGCCTCGACGAGGTCGCCGCGGACCGTGCAGCAGATGCAGCCGTTCATTACCTCAATCACCTGTTAAATTTGAGTAATCAGGACACGTGTTACATTTGGGTTATCAGGATACACGTGTGCCTCTGCCTAGTCAAATGCGATTTTGTAGTGCAGTAGTGCCCTTCCCAATATCTTTACTTGATCAGGTAGTAGAAATGCGGTTAATTTGGAATTACGCAAAGGAACGTCATGTGCCAATTGTGGTGAAGATTATGCTATCTGGGCCGAATAACGGTTATTTTGCGTGTTTTCGAAGTACGCGGGATGATGTTGTACGAAGCAAGTTTCCAGGCAAGTTCCGGTGTCCCTGTAATGTTTCCAGAACACAGTACGCAGAACGGTACTACATAGCACGGTACCAAGAACGGTATTGTCGTTGCCAGAACGCTTCCGGACTAGTATTCGTCGGTAGGTACCGACGGAGGGACAACAGAGCGCGCATCTGCCTACCGGGCTTTCCTGCCCCCCAAAAAAATAACAAGACTCAAGGGCCCATGAAAAAATAATCCTGGGCCCACGTTCCACTTCTTTCATTTTGGGCCCGCCGAGGGGGGGGGTGTACTTATGATTTGGTTTTCAGAGACTGACGCGCTGGGAGGCTGAGCAACGAAGTTGGCGAGGGTCGACTGAATGCTGTTGTTGTTACAAAAATGACCATCATCCGCTCACTGCTGTACAGTTTCGGCGTTGTAGCTATCCCTCTCCACTGACCGAACCAACAGCAATAGCACAGCCTCTCCGACAGAGAGCAGTTGATGGAGGTCACATCCTCGCAAGTTTCAGCAGCAGAGGTGATCTAGCGAGCGAGAAAATGAAGATGTCGTCCATCGATGTGTGTGTGGTGGGATGATGCTGCTGCGTCGCTTTCCAGATCTGAGCAAGCGGTGTGTATGTCAGCTGGCCAAAATTTTGCTTTAAACGCACCTGGCCAGACGGCAACCACATATCAACGGATGGCATGGCAGCGCAGTGCTCCGAGGGTTGCTTGGACCCCATGATGAGCCCGCTACAACCAGTACATGCCGCGCAATGGATGCTTTTGTCGGTGTGGTGTGCATTTCGAAACGCAAAAAACAAACGCGCCATCCGATCAAAAATTGTCACTATTTCCAACGCATGAACTGTTGGAAACGTGAAGTAAAAAATGTGCAAATAAGAATTTCTGGCCTCAAGAAACAGCTTTTTGTCCGGAATCATAAATGACGCACTGTCGACCAACAAAAATCGAGCAATATGAAACCGCCGATGTTCTTATTTCTCTGGTGGGACCGCTTTTTTTCTCCTTTTTCTTCTGCATAGCACTCTGAAGACCCGTCGGTGCATTGCCTGCTATGTGTGGGCCACGCCAGATATCGGGGGGGTGTGCACTGGACGCCTAAAGTCACTGGGACTGGCTCTATTTTCAGGGGGTTGCGATTCCGAACCAAAAAAAAACTCTTGAGAAAACCGGAACCAAAATTTCTAGGCGAGCTATTTATTTTCTTTTCGCACGAGACATCACGCTCTCACCAGCAAATAGTTGTAGACGCCCACACAGAAACACAACACGGTGCAAACAAAAGAATAAGCAGAGGTGTGGTAGAGCAGCAGAATAGTAAAATGTGGTGCGCGGCTGTCCCTAGAAGGTGATGTGAAAGGTAGTGCATCACCGCGACAACAGTTCTTAAAATACCAGAATAGTATTGTTTCGTTAGGCCGTACGTCTCACAGTTCTCACAAAACACATATATGCCCTGCTGTAGACGCACAAAATGAACACAGTGCAAACACAACACGGCGCAAACATACGAGTCCCTGGCGGTGTAGAACAGTGGCAATGCATAGACAGATGGATAAAGCCGGCTATCGTAGACCACACAGGTGATGTGTACAGTACAACGGTTCGATCAAAAAGCAGAATAATGGTTATTGGCGGGGTATTTTTCGACTGGCTTTGAACCTCGGCAACTACATGATTTTTCTGAACATTATATGGCCTTGTTTTACTGGACCCTTCTAGTGTAAAGCACTTCGACTTCATCGCTCACAGTTGCGGTTGATTTGCTGCACGTTCATTGTATGCGCGATTTTTTAGTCCCGAGAGTGACAAAAGAGACAATACAGTATCTATTGCCCCGATCAGTAACAGCTTTGGTCTGCGCGATAGTGATTGGTTGTCTGTCTCGTCAAAAAAGACACGGCACAGCAGTTAGTGGAGATGCCTTAGGTCCTCTCGTCTTGATTCACCCCCGGAATCGCATGTGCCTACATCCAACCGGTCGCCCCGGTGGTCTAGTGATAACCTCGAAAACTCTGGTCGCCAAGGTCGTGAGTGTGTTCGAATCTCAATGGGGTGAAAAAAGTACAAATTTGCGGGTGAAAAGCGAAAAACAGCTGAAAAGCCTCTCGTGACTACCAAGCTTCGACGTAAGCACCGTTGACGAGGGAACGGGACGGCTGGGCCCTTCTCGCGACAAAAATTAAATTCAGCGCACACCGCAGGAGGAAGGTGGGGCACGAAAATGAATAATAAGGAAAAAGCCCCAGTGATTACCCCCTACTGTGTGACCCTGGAAGGTTGTAGTTGTACGAAAAAGTACAATGAAAAGTGGTGTACTCGTCTCACCACGAAAAATGGGGGTTATACCGCCATAATAAACAGGACGGAGAGCACAACACACATCCCGGAAAGGGGGCCCTTATATTGTAGGATTCATTTGGCTCTGTCTGTTGTAATGTCAATATATCTTTTCATATCTTGACTATGTTGAGGTCTCCCATTTACTGCGTGCGGAGGCTGGCCACACGCCTCCCCTGTGTATACTTCACATCTACATGCATACATACTACGTGGACAGGGAACAGGGCAGGCAAAAATTGCTTGTCTACGCAAAATTACATATTTCCATACATTATTGACTTGTCAATCCTATATTTCAAGACAGACACACAGGTATGTGTCGTACGTAGATGTTATCGGAACTGGTTATTGCTCTACCAAGTTACGATGATGCGATTCGATGAACAACAACGACCGCACGATGGTCTAGATGCATGTGTTGTTGTATCGGTAGGACACCATCTTGCTGATCTACGGGTGACTAAAAGGCTTCGATGAGCGTGTTTCGTCTGTCTGGTTGGAGAAAATGCATACGAAGTATTTGGTTTTGGGCCGGATGAGGGGGGGGAGTGGGGGGGGTAGTGTGGGTCGAGGATATTGCTTTCGTCTACCCTTTCAAGCATCTCTCGGTTTGATTGCGGAATATTAGCACCTGAAGCTAGACCAGTTCTCAGCGTGTTAGAGACAACACAATTTTTCATCGTAGACCATCAAGGACTTGTCTTTGACCACCGCGTCTCGACAGACCCTCGACCTCTTATACTGAGACGCAGAGCTTCATGTATCGAGCTCTCTCAACCATCACGCAGAAGAGCGACCCGTCAGCAAAAACCCCGGGGAACGACACCTCAATAAAACACCGACGTTGTTAGACGAGAACGAGGATTTTTGAGCACCGACTTACGAGTTGCTGGGTTTTGAGGAGAAAGACAGTTAGGACACTCTTTCGTCACACCGGTTTCGTCGCACTCCAACAAATGGCCGTGCTTGGCAGTTGTCGCCAATACAGGCAAACAAGCTGCCTCAAGGAAAAGGATATACACCAAAATGTTCAACATGAAAACCTCACGCGGTTTTTAGGAGTTAGACTTCGAAACTTTGCACTCGGAAACCTTGGGCTCGCGCGAAGCGCTGTGTGATTTAATTTTTTTGCTCTTATCGCCGGGTATCCGGGCTTCCAGAGGTTTCGGGGTCATGTGCGACTCCTGGGACCCCGAATAAGACCAACTCATATGGAAGGTCTGCAGTTCCTTAGATTTGGGTTTGAAGTGAGGCCGACAGGACATACCAACCCTCATGGTGCTGTTTTTTGCCGGAAATGTGTGATTCAAATCGCATACACCCCGGAATCGCAGCGGAATTATTTAGCTAGGGTTGGGTTTGAGGTCTTGGTGCAAGCGTTGTTGCGCGCGCGCGCGGCACCAATTGCACGTTTGTTTGCGCCTCATCCGTGCACTCCTGTGTTCCAGCGTCCGCGTGTAGGTGGGTGTTCCTATCTGCATCCGTGATGATACACATTGGATGTTGGACGTACGTGTCGACCCTCTGCTGAAGATCTTGAATACACTACCCACCAATCGACAATCGTCCACGACCGAGCCATTTGGTGGAGAGAGGTAAAGAAGACCACCTTTCTAATATTATCGCTGCTGGTGCATGCTCTCATTTTACAAATCATAACGCATGTTGTGTGCTGATTATGTGGTGCTGCTCAACACAGAGCAGGTACTGTCGGTGTGTGTGTAGTGTGTGTATCCCTCCCGATCCTACGACATAGCCGCCGTTGAAGTGTGTCGTGTGTAGTGGTTCGTAAGGGACCAACCGTCACATGGTGGGCTGTCGAGACAAAGCCAGTGTTTGTCTTTTTGAATCGCTACTACTCTCTGTTTGGCCAGGGAATTTCCACCTGATTCTGTGTGGTTTCCAGACGAAATGCAGACCATCCACAAGACTTGAAGGAAAATCAATAAGGCCCACCCGCTCAGCGTCTTGCACTAACCCCATGTACATTAGGCCTGTCCTCCATCGGCCGTTTTATTTTCGATTTAGATACACAAACTTTATTTCTATACTAATTTCAAGTAATTCCACCTTCTTATTCTCCGTCATACAAGCAAAACGGCCGATGGAGGACAGGCCTAGTACAATGTACATACATGTGTGCAAAGTTTCAATGTCTCAGAGAACGGCGTGAGAATTTCGTTGTTTGTGCTATCAAGTGCTGCGCATCCTGATTTCCCCAAAACTAGTTGGCATTAGTAAGAATCACATCCGCGGCGGGCCCTTTTTCACTGCAATGCCCGTGCTGCATCAGTTTTGCAAGTGTTCCTATGAAGGTTCCTGGAAAGAATAATTGAAATATCCTGGAGCGGAAAAGAAGAAACGAGTGGTACTCATACATTTGGAACCGGCTTTCGGGGGTTCAACACCGGGGACCCAGACACACCGGCCAGGAGTGCAAGCATCGTCTCAGTATTTTTTACGGTTGGCGGAACTGTCTTGCACCATCCTATCAAAATCTGAGGCCTATTCAACACTTACTTCGGTGTGTACAAGGCACACCAACACGAGACTCCCTGCGTGTTTTGTCCAATATTCAATCCGTCCATGGATATTCGACGACGCCAAATCGCGGCAGTCGAACCACCATTTTGGGTATTACTCGCTTCCACGATGACCTTGTTCATATATTTGGTTTCGATAGGTCCCCCAGAGCAATGGGAACTGCTTCGTTGCGAAAATGCGGTAGAAAGAGGTAGGAAATGCGGGATTGCATGCGTTTTTCGTTGCATATCATGTTGGAGGCTTCTGATTGGCTGAGACACATTTATGCCCAATGCATTGCGGCCACGGCTCTGATTTAAATTCGCGCCACGATGATTATGATTCGCTCCCGTGCCCATGCGGGTCACTATGATACCACATGCGGCAATTTTTTGTCCATGTTTCGCCTGTCAGCTGTGGCTGAATAAATTTCGGTTCATTTCCTTGAACCAGCTTATATCATCGGCGTTTTTTCCCTCGTCCCCGGGGGTTGGACGAGAGGCAAAGGAACACACCAGCACGAAGCCGTTGCTCGGTTCCAACCAGGAGGGCCAGAGGAAGCACTCAGCTTAACACTCATCACCGCCAGGAGGGGCAAGACTGCACTGGCGAGGGAAGGGGGCCATACACATAGCTCGTGGCGGATGTCATCGCCATTGCTGCTGCTTCGGTGTGTTGGGAGGGATCATCGGTACTGCTATAGTCCAACCTACTTGTCCCTGGGGCAAGAATAACAGAAACCGCTCCCAGCGGACGCGGCTAGGCAACGCCAGATTCTTGCGCCCGCTGTTTCTGAGCGTACTACAGCCTCTCGGTCGGTGTTAATCACCGAACAAGACGGAACACTGATACAACTCGTGGCCGTTACCTTCGTTTTTGCTGTTGCTTCGGTGTGCGGGGAGGTGTCTCCTGGAAACAATACTGCGCTACGGGCCAAAACAAATGCACAAGAAGAGAGCCTTTCTGGTGCCAGGCGCCGGGGACTATTTTTCAGTTATTCTCGCATGCATGCACTACCGAATAAGAAAGATAGATGGGAGTCATTGCCAATACAGCAGCAGCATCAGCATAGTAGCAGCAGCACAAGTGCCCTCGTGTGAGCTACCATTGCTCATCTGTGTCTGTGTCGATACTGCTGTTAGATGCCGATCATTTGGGGGTACTGCGGTAGTAGCAGAGGCGAGCATGCGTTGTTCCTTTTCCTCCGCCGTTGATGTGTAATATTTTCAACAAACCTCCCGCGGGAGCGAGAGTACAAGATCGTGCAAGATCCGTTCGAGTTACAAGTTCGCATGTGATTGAATTGCGCGTTCTGGGTTGCTGCGTTTGCTGCCTCGCAGCAACATGTCTCGCACCTTGCACAGCATCGCGTAGACTGTTTGGTGCAAGGTATTGAGTCTTCACCGGCGGCTCATTACCCCCGTACCTAGTATAACCTCAGATTCCACATCACCTCCTCAGTGTCGCACTCGGCTTTCTGACCAGCCTTCGAGGCGATCAGCTTCTCGTCGATGCCGACCTCGCCGAACTCGTTCTCGATGATCGCGAAACGCAGACCATGGGTGTTGTCGGCCAGGATGTGGTTCAGGAGCGTGGTCTTGCCGGATCCGAGGAAACCCGTCAGGATGGTCACGGGGATACGAGAGTCATCTGAGCCGGGCATCTTGTCGGGGGGGTGAGGCTGGTCACACCAGAAAGCAACGATCCACACCGAGAACCGGAGGTCTGCCGCAAGTTTGTACTGGGGATAGGGAGTAACAACGACGTGGGATACACGAATGAGACCGAAGAAGCGACCGTAATCGTTGCGACCCTACTCACACCTCGCTGTTGTTTGTCGAGGGGAACAGCTGTTACGCGACAGGATGATGAAAAACCAAACAAAACAACAAATTTCGCAGTTTTGCATCTCTCGGCAAGGGCAATACAAACTTACGTCTCCAAATCTCCAGAAATAACTCGAAAAACTCGAATTGGAAATCGCAATATCCTCGCATATCCTCAGCTATCTCGGGTGCTCTGTAGGAAGTAGGACTATTTCCGAGGCCATAACTTCTGGTGTACGATGGCCTGAGCCTTGAAACTACCATCTACGCTCTCGCAATGCTCCCAGGTAAGTCAATACCATTTTTCAGCTTGATCTGACATGTTGTTTGTTAATCTAATTTCAGTGCGGGAAGTATCTCCCGCTACACCACCAATTAATCATGATGTGAATAATATGGATACGTACAGAGCCGGACGCCCCGGAAACCTCAAAACCACTACAGTAGTCGCAAAGGTCGTGAGTCAGAATCCCCATGGGATGAAAATTTACAACACTTGCGGGTTTGTTTGTGTTCGTCCTACTTATTATGGCCGCAGTCCCCCCACTTTCGTGGTGAGACGTGTACTACACGTTTCAGTTGCGTATAGTACTACACTTTTTGAGTGTATTGTTGTGTACAACCATTGTACAAACATCCAGGGTCACACAGGAGGGGGTAAACACCAGGGCTTTTTTCTTCTTTTTTTTCCTTTTCATGCCCCACCGTCCTCCTGCGGTGCGTGCTGATTTTTTTGTTTATCGCGAGAAGGGTCCAGCCTTTCCTTCCCCTCGTCAACGTTCTAGCGTCGAAGTTGGGTAATAATAACGACAGATTTTCCGACTTTTTTTCGTCTTCCCCCGCAAATATTGTGGTAAGTTCTTCGCCCCATGTGAATATTTGAATTCACGACCTTTGGGACTCGAAGTTACCACTAGATCACCGGGGCGACCGGTTTATGCGAAAATCACCTAAAAAAAGCTCTCGGGATGACCAAATTTCGACGTTAGCACCGTCGACGAGGGAAAGTGACGGCTGGACCCTTCTCGCGATAAAACAAAAAATTCAGCACGCACCGGTGGGGTACGAAATTAAATAAAAACAAAAAAAACACGTGGTGTTTACACCCCTCCTGTGTGACCCTGCATGTTTGTAGTTGTTCACAAAATACACTGAAGCGTGGTCCTCTACATACACTGAAGAGTGTACCGCATGAGTACATGTCTCACCACGAAAAAAGGGGTGTGTGTGCCAAAATCAATAGGAAGAAAACACACACAACAAGGACATACAGTCTAAATCAACTCAGATTAGAAAATTCTGGCGCCTGCGTTTTCCCTATTATCTGATGAGAGCAGCCACTAAATTTGAAGCCTAAAAGCGCAGAAAGGGCAGCGTGGGACGCGATTGAAGAAAAGTGACCTCCTTGGTCAGACCAGCACGTGTGTTGTATCTCAGGATCTCAGGGCGTGGCAGTTGCGTGTGCGGCAACGGCGTTGCCGTGGGTGGCGAGAGCTTGGATCCCGTGTGAAACCCGATCGGAATCCGATCGAAGTACGAGTTTCACATGGCAACCAAGCTCGATCGGGTTTCGCATGGCCACCAAGCTCTCCTCACCCACAACGACGCCCATGCCCCGCACGACGGCTGCCACGCCCTGAGGTACCACGATCGTGTGTGCCGAGAACTGCGCGGAACATGGTTCCGCCGTCGGAAAACCGAGCCGATTTGAGGATCTGCCGAAAAAGCAACAACAAACCAACAACAACAACAACCAAAGCGTTTTCTCCTGCCTATCCATTCTTGTCTGTTTCTCTTTTCCCGCGGATTTTTCCGTCACGACGCACGCGAGTTTGCAAGTTTGAGTTTGCGGTGGGAAACGCGACCATGGGGATCGAAACATGCTCTCGAACCTCAAACCCCCCGTGTCCAACCAACTATTTACTATAACAAGACATGCTGCGGTCTATCAGGCGCTCGCGCGAAGGTTACGATCCAAATGATGGGTCTGCTATCCTCCCTCAACACGCCTGATGTAGCACTAGCTCGTACCTGGCACGGTTGGGTTGTCCTGGGTGTATGAGACCACAGACCAGGCCGCGGCTCGAGGGCTCTGGGGGACCGTCGGACTGGAACAAGAGCCATCGGCACGTTTCAAATTTGCAGATTGAATTTGATTGGGCAAGATTGAATTTTATTGAGCATGTAGCATGTGGGTACAATCGTCGCGAACACGACAGTCTCTCCAATACAAGACAGTTCGTTATTATTTCATCAAGTTTTTCATGTTTCTTTAATGCGGTACTGCTCTCTGTAGATTCCGCCGCGTTTTGATGTCTCGTGCAGTTGCGGCTCTCCCACCCACAGGCCCACAGGAGGGAGCCTGCGACCCACGACATTACAGGGCAAAGCGGGATCAAGCTCGTCGCCATCATCTACTGTAGGTTCTCGCCGTGGCCCACGCACGCTGGCCGAGTTGGGTTGTCGGTTGTAAGTTGACGCAGAGAGATCGAGCAATGCGGCTCTTGACAGCAGTCATGTTCCCATGGTGCTTCTGCAGGGGTCTCGTTCCGGCTGCGAGCAGGCGTGGAGTGGTGGCCCGCGGCATGGGTGCTCCTGGGTTGAGGAGGAGAGATGGGGGCGCCGGAGCGGGTATGTTGAGCATGCGTGCGTGTTGCCATGTGTCGGGGTTTACATCATATTGAGGGTTACCGTATAAGACGTGGGATACCACCCCCCCCTCCGGAGCGGTTTTGTGAAGAGTGCCATTTACACGCTGTCTCAAGCGCAGTTGCGGAGTTGGAACTTCCTCGCCGAGGGCCTTTCGGACACGCGTCATTTGGATGTGGCATCATCTTCGTGGTGGAGTACCGTAAGAGTCGAAGAGACGGCACCCCCGCGTTAGCGTTTTCTCGTAGCGTATTTCAAAACAGTCAGGGGGGTAAACCAGTGGCGAAAAGGGTAGTTTTGGAAACATCTCGTCGAGGGCTTTCCTGAGAGGTATCGGATGGTGATCGCACCCTCCTACCTGTGGAGAAATAGGCACAACCAAAACGCTAACACGTGGGTGCCATCTCTCCGACTCCTACGGTTATCGTGGTTTGGAAAGTCGTTGCGGGTGTGTGTGGTATCTCACGCAATCCTACGGTAAAGCAACGCCAACTGCATGCACACTATTACGAAGTATATATATACTGCACTGCGTGCGTGTTGCCCATGGGTGCAGCCAATGCGCATGGACAGCTTGAAGTATTACGAGCAAACGATTTCCCCAGTCGCCGAAAGAAGGTTCCGAAGGCCATCCTTGACATCTTCTTGATGCCATGGCGTGAGCCAATAGCAGTAAATGACCTTCGCTGCGAAATAGATGTATACCTAGGGTGTGGAAAGAGTCGCTGCTGCCGGGCGGGGCCTGATGAGAAAGGCCGGACTCTCTTGGAGTCGAAGGTACAATAAATTGCAGCACGAGGGGACCAGGTGACGAAACAACAGCATATTCAACCACCCCCTTTCTTTTTTTTGCTCCTAACATGACCCAACGAGTCCATCTCTATGTAAGCAAAGAGTTAAAGATAGATCAGCAACGAATCCATAGCACCAGCGAGGCTACCTGTATGTATGTCCACGGTTTTTTCTGGGTTGTGTATGTATCCTTTCGGGGGCGGTTGGCCTGTGACCCCGGAAGGCGGCCGAGTCAGCTGGACCAGTACGGATACTAGCAGGTACTGGGTAGAGACCGTACCGTCAACAACAACAACAACAACAACAACAACAACAAAAACAAAAACGACAACAGCAACAACAATAACAACATCAACAATATATGCTGAGATTTTTGTACCGCCTAATTGTCGGAGTCGACCTTCCGCCCGCGGGAATCCCAACACAAACATCATACATGCAACGAGGGAACATGGTCGATAGGGCTAGCCAAGGGTGCTTGTCGTACGCCCCAAACCTCTTAAGTATATTGTCAAGAAATGGAAGCGTTCTGCACGGTCACGACTGCTGTATTCCCAGTATGACCAATGAAATGACACTGACACTGTGCCGTCGTACTCCTCGCGTTTTTGTTTTTGGTCATGCAGGTACACGAGTTCCGTTAACGCTGCGTGCTGGCGGCCGGGGCGGTGGTGGAGGCGGCGTTCTGCCGAGAGAAAAGCTGCTGAAGCAGGCCGTTTACGAGGGGATGGAAAAGCTTACCGCGGCCAAGCTGCTGGACGGAGCGGACTCCGCGCTTAAGACATGGTGGGTGGCTGAGGTGCATGCATTTGCGGGGGTCCGGATCTCGGGTGTGGTCCCTAGTCCAGGTGGTGGCAATGCTTCCAGTACAGCGAGGGTCCCGACATTCCGCCGCGAAGCGACAAGCGAAAACACCCGCGCATACGTCGGGAAACCGCACAACATATTGGGCGTTTGGGGGATACATACGGTAGCTTTTAGTGTGGTAGTCAAATCCCGTGACAAGTGGTTTTTGCCGTGGTGTATCAAGACGGGGACCCGCACTTCTCGGGCCCGCGGTACGGTACGGTATACCGGGACTACCACCGTACTTGAATCCGTGTGCCCTCTGGGTACAGAGCGGAGAGTATCACACTCTCTGGCAGCCCTCGTTTGTTCTCTGCGACGTATGAAAACCACCAGAGACGAGGAGGGAGCTTTTTCCCCGACAGAATGTACACGTGCAGCCAACGAGAGAGCACAGCAGCCGCTCGAGACGATGCCACGGGTCGAAGCGAATGTGTTTGGACTCTTGAAGCAGCGAGTGGGGAAGAGTGCCTACTCAATACTGGGTAGATTTTGAATCCACATAAGCTTGAACCGAAAATGTGATTATCTTGACGTATGTGATGAAAGCCGCCCCCGTCCCGACCACGTCGGACTCCATCTGAAAAACACCCTTTAATGTTGGTTGGATGCTGGTGTGGCACCCCCTGTCGAGAACTGCGAGGATCTCGGGGGAATGATTGTGCAGGAATTAGCGCTATTTTTGAGCGTTGGCGTAACATTCTTCGTGTAGCCGACGCCGTGATATATTTCAAGACGAACCAGATAGGGGACCCCCCACTACCACCTGGAACCTGGAAAATCGCAGAACCGTCCGAAAGACCCTCCCCCCCCCCCCCCCCCCCCCCCCCCCCCCCCCCCCCCCCCCCCCCCCCCCCCCCCCCCCCCCCCCCNNNNACCCCCCCCCCCCCCCCCCCCTGTTTCCCGAGCCGGCAAAACTTTGCGTGGCCTTCCGTCCTGGCATTGTACGGATGCAAGGTCCATGGCCTAACGACTACGGCATTCGTTGACACGAGTACCTTACCCAGTTTATTTGCGTTGTTGGTTGGGCTAGTCCACAACATTTGGGCCACCACGATGACGACACTGGCGGATTAGGCATTTAGTAGGACATGGCTTCGAAACCATACGCCCGGTGTTCTTGTGCTGTTGAGCCGGACGTCGATGGCCTAGCCTGGGAAGTCCAAAAATTACTATCAGTACCAGTCGTAATCCGGATGCCTTTTCGTTATCAGGGTTGATGTTTTATTTGGCGTTGTTTGTTGTTTTTTGCTGCTGCTGCTGTTGCTGTCGTAGTCGCTGCTGTTGATGCCACTGTTATTGCTGTTCTTGTACTTGTCCTTGTTGATTTTCTCTTCATATTATCATCCGTTCCGATCTCTCCTTAAGGTCAGCCGTACTGGTCCAGCTGACTGACGCCTTTCGTGGTCACAAACCTGCTGTAGCTACTCAAGAGACAGAGGACAAATGTGTTTTGGAATCAGGAGATTATCAAACGCAAAAGAAGATCGCGCAGACCGGATAACTGAAAATTTCAACATAATCGCACACAAGTATCTCTTCTAAATCCGTCGATCTAGCTTCGTACGCAACAGTTCCCGCAGGGTGAAGATCACCTCTTCCTAATGGTCTTCCTGCCAACCACCCCCGCCCCCACCGCGCAGGATAGCCACGCAACGCCGAGCAAGAACAGCATCTGTGTGGTACCATTTTCTTTTTCCTATTTGTCTGTGTCTTCTTTTATGTGGAAGGTGGCGAGCTCCTGAACGAATGACTGGACGTCACCGGGGCCTCCCCACGTGGTCCCCTTCCGTATCAGGAGAATGCTGCCTGTAGAAAAATAGGGGTGCATACATTGAAGCAGTGGTTTTCACCTAGACGGGTGTTTTTCGCCAATCGCCCAAAATGCCGATGCCAAGCATCAGTTGCCCCGCCCCCCCCCCGCACGCGGCCGCTTGTGGTTCATGCTCGTGTAGAAACCGCAGCCTGGGCCGGCGAAAGCCCGGCATATCGCTCCGTGCCGGCATCAAAGGCATGCGATGGCAAATCGTCCAATGACAAACAAGGCGCGTGTTTTCATGAGTATACCCCCGCGTGTGCGCGCTCTAACTGCCGCCCGTCGCAGAACCCTTAACACATCACACCCCGGCATACTGCACAGGTCGACCTACACAACAGGCTTCTTGCCCCCGCCCGATGTGAACGTGATGACCAAGCTGCTCGACCCCTTGCTTGACGTGGAGGTTCAGTCCTGGGGCGGCCATGAGCAGGTTGGTGTGCGAAGGTCGTGCCGCACGCGACACAAGATACCCCCCCCCCCCCCTCCTTTGCCGGTTATCACAGCCGTAGGTGACACAAGATACCCAACTCCGCGCCTTGATCGATTTTGACAGCCTTACGTGAAGCAGGATGCCCCCCCCCTCCCCCTTGACCGTTCTTCGAAGCCGTGGTGACGCAAGATACCACACCCCACCCCTTCACCCCCCCCCCCCCCCCCCCCCCCCCCCCCCCCCCCCCCCCCCCCCCCCCC
>CACKRE030000058.1:122179-138363 GCA_902602495.3 Ectocarpus sp. CCAP 1310/34 | reverse complement strand
CCCCCCCCCGGTGTTTGCCATCGGGGTTGGGTTTCCGTCGCTTGGCAACGATGTTGTAAAACAAGCCACCCCCCCCGACGTTTGCCATCGGGATCGCGTTTTCGTCGCTTGGCAACGACGTTGTAAAACAAGCCAATTCACTTCGTGAGCTCGGCAGCCAGGTTAACCGTGTCAAGTGTTCAACGAGTACGCACAGAACATGGTACTGGGTAGAGCGAACGGAACGGTTTATAGTATGAAGGCAGCAGCAGCAACAACAACAACACCAGCAGAAAAAGCGGCGACATTGCGAAGAAGGACAGCGTTGCATGCATGCAGTTTGGGCGTCCTCTTCTCCGTGGAGTACATAGCCGAGCTTCGAATATCGGTCCAGGGGGGTTTGGTATCGTGCGTCACATTCGGTATCGCAGAAGTCCGGGTTAGAGGTGGAGCTTTTGGTGAGTGTGTGTTACCAACGCGGCGAAATCGCCATCGTTTCGGAGAGATTCGATTGCCGATTGGTGTGGTGATCGTCGGAATCCTGGGTACGGTGCACCTCGTGGATTTCTCCAGGTATCATCGGTAGTTACGATGGTGGTCCTGATACATCGCGGTCCCCAATAACGCGGTTCAGGATACATCGCGGTGACAGTTCCTTGGAACAACAACCTAGCCAACCAACTACTTCTTCAAGGACCTTCCCCCAATAGCGCGGGTCCTGATGTAACGCGGCGATATTTGTCCGTCACTACACCATGACATGATGGGGACAACTGTTGTTGTTGCCTGAGGCATGTTATTCACGCTCTCAGAAAAAATGAAGAAGGGCATTCCGGCCATATTGACAAAACCGGAGATTGAGAATCGCTCGTGTTTGCGCCGTTTGACTAAACGATTCAGGCAAAACGTAGTAATGGCGAGAGGTAGTCAAGGCGATGGCGAGGCTAGTGACGGTGCCGGGGTTGGTTTCAGAAAGTTGTTAGGGGTAATATAGCCAAGGTAGCGGCATTAACGTGCGGGGTGTTGAATCACACGCCGCTTGCCTGTTGCGGGCTTCGATGGCCGCGTCAGCCACCCGGCGGCTCTGAATCGCAAGTAAACACGTCTCGGTGGATTGGAGATGTGCGACATGTGTTGACGCCCCCAGCTATCTTTTTCCCGCCCCTTCTTCGTCCTCTTTTTATCAACACGTCACCGGCGTCCACAGAAACTTTTGCTTTTTTTGTGGTTCTCAGGGAGGGAGTGTTGGCCACAACGCGTCTTCACTTCAAGGGCGAGACGGTGGGCCACCGACCCTCTCACCTCTCTCTACCCCCCCCCACCATGAACCTAGACGGAGAAAGTATGCCTGTTCAGTTTTTGGGAGGACGTGTTGGCCACAGACCCGCTTCCCTCTCGCTAGCCCCCCCTCACCATGACCCTAGGCGGAGATAAAACGTCTACTTCTACGGAGTGTTTGACCACAGAGCCCCTCCCCCGCCAACCCTTCCCCCAGGCGGAAAGAAAACGCCTCGCAATTCAAGGGCGAGAGGGTTGACCACCGACCCCCCTGCCCTCTCCACCCCCCCCGACCGCGAACAAAGGCGGAGAGAAAGACGCCTCTTCATTTATAGGGAGGGCGTGTTGGCCACATACCCCCCTCCCACCATGAACCATGGCGGAGAGAAAGACGCGTCTTTAATTCTACGGAGTGTTTGACCACAGGCCCCCTCCCCCCGCCATCCATGATGAGCCCAGGCGGAGAGAAAACGCCTATTCGTTTCTAGGGAGGGAGTGTCGGCCTCGGAATTGGAGTCCGAGGTTGTGGCGCTAGAGATCGGGGGTCAGTTTCTGTTCGACATGGCGGACCACCGTGACTTCCTCGGGGCCATCGTCAATCTCGGGGTCACGAGAGACGGGGTGAGTTTGTTTTTTTTTTTCATTTTTTTGGACTTTTTGCTTTTTCCGTCTCAACAAGCCTGTTTCTTGTTTGCCGTTTTAGTGTGCTTTCTTTCTGTCGTCCGCGAAAACGTTTTTTTTTTGTCTTGCTTTCCGTTGTGTGTGTGTGTGCTTGTTTTCGTTGATTTTTCGGAATTTTTTGTCCGCAAAGATTTTCATAACGGATGGAGAAGTCAGTCTGATCACCTGTGCTCGGCGATTTCTCTCCCCTGAGGGTGCACGGAACAACGGGTGCTGATGTTACGGCCTACAGTACTATCGGTTTCCATTTCTATAGATTGTACGGTTGTTTCGCACCTTATGTTCTTTTCTTTTTTTTCATTTCGACCTTTTCAAGCTAACTTGTGGGAGTTCCTGGTGGATCGTTCCAAAGAAAAATGCGGCTGCTGCTGCTCTGGCGACGGCGGTGGTTGTTGCAACTTAGCGGGGACCTCGTCGATATCGCCTTTTCCCGAAATGTCTACCCCTCAGTCGCCCCTTCGCGCGTTGTGACACTTTCCCTTGTATCACCGCTTTTTATGGCAGCACAATGCTGCAAAAAAAGCTGCATTTCTGCAACTTTTCTTGCATCTTTGCTAGTGTACGCTCAGTATGGGAGCTAAAAGTTGCACAAAACGTTCTGCAATTGTTTTCTGGAGCGAAAAGCTGCAACCTGGCCGAAAAGTTTTCCAGCTTTTCTAGAGTCGGGAAGGGGCGAGAAAAGCTGCACGGCGGACTAAACCGGTTCACGTCATCAAGCTGCTACCCCTACCGCACACGTAGACCCTGTCCAGCATCGATTGTGGGAAGGCTTTGATCACCGATATCTCGACGAATACTTAACGAGTTGCTTCATGAATGGTATCTGGAAGGAGGGGATGCTATGGGCTATTGGGCAATGCCAAGGTTTGGGGCCGTGAGGTGCCGAATGCGCCGGGAAAAAAGTTTGTGCTGTGCACCACCGTCAACGGCAGCGAGCGGTTAGTTCAAGCTCGATGTTTTTGATCGCCTCGGGTTTGGTGATCCACCGAAAACTTTCCGAAGGAGGAAGCAACAGCAATAGCAAGGCCGCTCGGTCTGAGGTAGCTCTCTGCTCCATCTTTCATGCCCAAAGTTTGGTGCCGTGGGGTATCGTGCGCATCGGGAGAAAGTTTTTGATCGACCCCAAAGTACCCGCGTCAGAGATCGGTTGGTTGAACTTCGCAGGGATTTTATGCGCATGGTTTGGTTTTCCAGCGATAAAATTTCGAAGGAGAAGGCAATCGCAACAGCAATTCCACCTCGAGGAAGCTAGCTCTACCCAGCACCTTTCTGGCACAGGTTAGACGCCTTGGGGTATCGTGAGTGTGGAGAAAGAAGTTTGCAAATACCCTCTCCCGCACGTTTTGACCGGTTCTTTCGCGGTACAATATGAAAGTGCCTTCTCTCCGTTGCCAAAAAGAAAGAAAAAGATCACGCCTCTGCATTCCGCCAGTCCCGTGCACAAGACTGTCTTCGTCCCATAAAGCGCGCGCATCAAAAATCTCATTGACAAAGTTTGGAAGAAAAGCTGCAGGACAAGTGTGCAGCTTTTCTTTCGACATTGTACTGCCATAAAAAGCGGTGTAACAGATCTGAGTGTCATCTAAAATCGCCTGTCTTGGAACACTTGGACTTCTTCGTCGTCCCCCTCGGAACTCAGCTCTCTTTTGAATTTGTCATGTCGGAGCGCCATATCGAAATCGCCTGTCGTCGAACACTTGGCCGGCCCCGTAGTCGCCCGTCTCTCGCATTTCTACTCGCCCTCTGTCTCTGTCTCTTTCTCACTCTCTCCCTCCCTCCCTCCCTCCCTACCTCCCTCTCGCTCGTTAAGATCGGAGACATCCTCGTCCAGGGCGAGCGGGGGGCGCACGTGCTAGTCGACCCCGTGATGGCCGAATTCCTGGCCGGGAGTCTCACCAGCGTCAGGAGCGTCAAGGTTAAGGTCCGGCCGATCCCACTGGAAGAGCTCGCCGTCCGACCGGCGAAGACGAAGGACGTAAGACCAGCAGCAGCCTCCTCCCCCTTTTAGCTTATCCCTCTAGCCTTGACTGGAACAAATAACATGTACCTGATACACGGGTTAAAAGGGAATCCGTACTGTCTTTCATTCGCAGTTAGACAGTATTGTTACTACATACCAACAACCGTCTCGATATACTTCAAGTATGTCCACAGTCCAATGGGGGCGTTGAAAGAGAAAATAGTGAAGGCCTGAATACTTGGCATGTTTAGAGTCTGTTGAAGCCTTTAAGACAAATTGTTTTCGGTGTTAGGTTTTGGTAGGATTTGTTCCATCCCCCCCCCGCAGTTTTTTTTTTTGGCGGTAACCATAATGGTGGTCGAGTAGATCGTGTTGTGCGGGGTGAGCCCTCACTCCGCGCAAGGGGGATGATCGCACCACGTTGTGTTAAATAAGCACCCTCCAGGCAGTTACACAGTGCTTACAACTGTCTCTGGAAGTGAAAGCACCAGAAATTAAACTAATTCATACGCAGCTGTCATCCGTACGCAAGGAAGTAAGCACAAGATGCCGAAAACCCTTAGCAGGATGCAGCGCACCCTTCNATCGGGGTTGGGTTTTCGTCGCTTGGCAACGACGTTGTAAAACAAGTCCCCCCGTCGGTGTGTGCCAGCGGGATTGGGTTGTCGTCGCTTGGCAACGACGTCGTCAAACAAGCCAATTCACTTCGTGAACTCGGCAACCAGGTCACCGTTTGTTTGTTTTTTTACCTCTGTTTTTGTTTTTTGGCGGTCACCATAATGGTGGTCGAGTAGATCATGTTGTGCGGGGTCGAGAACCCTCACTCCGCGCAAGGGGGGTGGTCGCACCACGTTGTGTTAAAATGGTCAAGCACCCTCCAGGCACTTACACAGTGCTTACAACTGTCTCCGTCGAAGCCGGCGTGCTCGGCTTTGTAGGGATGCGAGGTCAATGGTCTAACGACTACGGCATGCACGACTATGAGTACACCCCCTCCCCCCCCGCCACAAAGGAAGACGTGCATCCACGGAGCCCCTCCCCCCCACGAACATCCCGCCCTCTTCCTCTAGGTGAGCACCGTCGAGGCGTCCCTCCGCCTGGACTCCGTAGCGAGTGCCGGCATGGGCATGAGCCGCAGCAAGATGTCGGCGGCTATCAAGAGCGGCTTGGTGCTTGTCAACTGGAAAGCTGCCGGTTCGGGCACGACGGATGTACGTTTTTTTTTTTTTGTGCCTTGTCACAGACAACATCATCTTGTGGAATCGACCGACATTACTCGCGACTGGTATGTAACGAGGGACAATAATTTCAACGCATTTGCGCCACGAGGTTGCTAAGTCGTCGTATGTTGTACTACCACCACCACTTGCACGTCCCGGCGGTTTACCGTATTCTTTGCGCCGGCTCTGGCACAATATCTACGACAGGACCGCCTTCGCGAGACATTAAGTTCAGCGAGGAAGTATAACAAGAGGAGGGGTATTGTGCGCATACTCTATGCCCTAACCCTAGCCCTAACCCGACTTCCCCGATTGTGTGCTTTATCCGGCATGTTTTGATAGTACAGTGGCGCGGCTTTACGGTTAAAGGGAGGGTTGAGACAAGCCGGTATTTCTCTCGCAAATCAGGTTTTTCTCTTGAATCGTGCTGTGAAGTGTATGTATGTCTCATGATCGTGACAAGGAAGTTTGGCTCGCTTTACTCGATACTTTATCTTACATTGTCTCTCTTAAGCCGTAGCGCTAGTTGGTGTGTACACAGACGGAAAAGCGTGCTGATTTCTTCTCGCTTTAAAAAATAATCGACGGCAACGTACCAAGGAGAGGGTAGAAAGGGGCCCTTCTGTGTGACCATGGGTTGGAGTAAACAGCACTAGTGCTGTGAACGCTGATTTGAAGTGAAGACAAAAAAAAAAAACGTAGCCGCCACTGTAAGCCTGCAAAGGCTACTGCTACCGTCTGTTGTTGGAACCGCTCCGTGACTGCTGTGCG
The DNA here is from genome assembly GCA_902602495.3 of Ectocarpus sp. CCAP 1310/34. Lineage (NCBI taxonomy): Eukaryota > Phaeophyceae > Ectocarpales > Ectocarpaceae > Ectocarpus > Ectocarpus sp. CCAP 1310/34. Next base: position 132,474 of record CACKRE030000058.1, on the reverse strand, counting down.
AGTAAACGCGCTCCCCGTGGGCCCACTCCCATGGCGTGTATTCGTCGACACCAAATAGAGAGCGAATGTTCGCCGATTACGTCTGTTTTTGCCTTAACCCTAACCCTAACCCAATCCCTAGCCCAGTGCGACTATTTTTTGCTTGCCGAGACGTGTGTCTTCCCTTTTTCTTAGGTGTATGCGCGTGTTCGTGTGCGTGTTCTTTTTGTACATGGGGTGTTTGAATGGCATCGACCGCGCTAACCGGGTGACCAACGAGAAATCGTCAGTCTCCGTGCGGCTGAAAACAGGAAGTCATTCCACTCTAAAGGCCATGCCTTGGGACCCCGTAAGGATGTGTATGTCTTGGTGGTCGTGCGCGTTTTTTCTGCTATTTTATTGGTATCGACCGCGCTTACAGGCTGACCAACGAAAATACGTCAGTATCAGGGCGGCTGAAAACAGAAAATGCTTCCATCGGCCATGATCTGAAACCCCGCGAGGGGGTGTCGTGGGGGAGGTTTAAGCCAATCTCCGGAGTTTAGACAACCCGTGGTTTGTGTCTTTTATCCCGATCAGGTGAAGGAGGGCGACGTCGTGACCGTTAGGGGAAAAGGGCGGGTCGAGATCGGGGACATCACCGTCACCAAGAAGGGACGCTACAAGATCAACATGCGCCGTACCACTTGAGTTACAAGTGGTCGTCCACCGATTGGGATTCGTTGCGGTGTGCGCCACCTCTAGTGCGTGGATGCAGTTAGCGGCAGCACGTTTCGGGGTGCTGTGGTTGGCTTGTGACCACGGAAGGCGTCCGCTTCAGTAGGACCTGCACGGACATTAGAAAGTACTGAGCGGAGACCGGAACGTTTTTCTACGGCAGAGAGCAACAACAACAACAACAACAACAACAACAACGTGAGGAACTCTGGTTTGGCCAGCAGCTGGGGTTGTAAGATCCTAGGGCTGTTCTACAAATGGCCGCTATACACGTATTGGTGGTTTCCAACCGCGCTTACGAATGGTGCGCATGTTCTTAGATATATATATATATATATATTTTTTTTTAGATATTGATTTTCAAGTTGCTGCCAAGCTCTTTTTGGATGGTGACCTTGGGCATCACTACCGATTTGCTATTAAAACCTTGGGACAGGATGTGTTCCAGAGTACGTGGCAGCGCCGAAAATGGCAACGTTGGAATCGTCGCGTCAAGGTCGTTCGGTCCATCGTTTGATGTATGCACCCTCTTGGTCGTGGGGTGTTCGTCCAGGGGTGTGTGGTATCTTGCGCCACCGGCGTATCGTGACTCCTGCATGCAACGGCTAACTTGTGCGGGTGTCGTGGGCACGGTGGGCAGAAAATAGGTTTTACCGTGAACCGTTGCCTAAAACGAGCGTTGGGTTGAGCCCGTTGTTTGGAGATGCCCTGCGCAGGCTTTGGACGAAGGCTTAGATTTCGGACATGTGTTCCATGTTTTGTGTTCGGCGGGCAAGGCTTTTTGGTGTCAAGGATAGAGTGAAGTGTGGCTGTATTCTACATGGCGCGTGAGGGTCGCACACGCGTCATATACGGTGAATAGAGCAGCAGTTGAATATCGTTGCAAACCGCGGGGTAGGTGTGTACGCAGCCGCCAGAGAGGTTCCAGTGCAACGTTGAGCGCCAGACTCGACATGGGCACCTCTCACTGCCTGGACAAGTGCAGAAGCTCATCTCTCGCCTTCCATACCAGGGTACGTGGGTGTGAAAACATGCCCTTGACGGCCTACAGCGGTACATGGAAACTTCTGGCTGTAGAGGCAGAGGATATTACGGACGCTCGGGTTAGGCATTGGTTTGGAGATGAGGGAACGACCAACCATCAAACTCACCGCGCCCCATCACATACGTTCTGCGCATTCCGAGAGGGCAAGCAAAAACACGTTTTTCGCCCCTTAGTACGAGAGTCTCCAGTCCATCATCACGTGGCGTCGTCGGAGTTCCCGCATGCCCGCACGGACCGCACCCTCCGTGCTGCCTCTCCAGAGTGTTTATCGTTTGTCGTCGAGAGCCTGCTGCGCGCTGCTCAGAGACACCGCGCTGTTTTCCCCGAAATCCTTTGAGTGTCGGCCGCAAGAATAATACTGACAAAAGGTTCACGGTACGAGCAACGGATGAGTCCCACATACCAACCTCTCGAATTTCACAGCTGGTGGAGGCACCATAAGCTTGGCTGGGACGGTCTCGTTTCCCAATGGCGTGCGATGGGGTTGATCACTTCCGTGAGTGTATCGAGCTGTGTATCGCGTTTCGGGGGTTGATAGCTAAGCCGCCGTTGACCTGCCCAGGCTTCTCAGATGACCACCGCATGGGAGTGAATTGTTTTCGATTTTTCCGCATGCAACTTCCATAGGCATCTTCTCTGCTAGATACTGTAGCCCAATACAGGGGAGCTCGCAGTAGTGCAGCTGGGCTAAGCATCCGTTGAGAGCTACACATTCTTGTTACTGTTTTATAATCGCTCATTGCGGAGAGTTGCCATGGAACCATGCGCACCTGGGCATCCGTGTCATTCGTCAACCTGCATCTTCGAATCTATGGGTATGTTACGAGACGCGGAATGCAGGATCCCGAGCAGAAGGATAGGAGGACGGGTGATGCGGTTGTGTCTAGACAGGTCTTGTACGTTTTTCAATGCCCAATCGGACGAGGCTATTGCAAACGACACTGCCTGGCACTCGCATCTCACTGTATCGAGCAGATGTAGCTAGAGAACGTCCACCGTAATCACCGCCAGGCAGACAGAACGGAGCTGGCTTAAAGAGGACACACGGTCGATCAGGATGAGAGAGGTAGCGGTTGAGCGCGGTCGCGTGAGACCGCAGTCGGAGGGTTTCGCCTTTCGCGAGAGGCGGCGCAGTCACTCTTGATGTGGAAATGCACGGAATGGTGTCATGAAACGTTGCCCAACTCCACACAGACCACACAGACCGCGACAGGGCGGGCGGGCTGTCATCAACGACAAGACAAGAGAGCGTTGAGTGTGCGAAGAGATTCTGTCGCCGAGTCTGGGCATACATCCCGACAAAATGCGCAAAATTTGCTCAGTATCAGCAGGGCTGCGGTTTTAACACCGGGTGGTAACACTTCCTGGCGGGTAATTCAGAGGGAAGGGAAAGGGAAACGGTTGTTTGGACGCGTACGTGCCGTAACGTCAATGAAAGCGGGGGAGGATTCGCTTCGATTGTCGCCAAGAGTGGCGAATGGGAGTTGGTCGGAAGCGAAGCGACCTGGGGGAAGAAGTGCGATGGGGATTGGAAGGTTGACTGCACGTGAGCACTAGCCTGACGTAGACCTTGGTTTGGTGTAGTTGCATGGTCGAGTACCATATGGAGACTCGGTCCCGCGTGCGGGAGCAGTCATCGATTTTCACATGCTGGATTAACGGAAAAAATTGAGAGAGAACGAGGCGCGAGGCTTGCGTGTTTCCAGCGCTGATTCCTACACCAATTTCTCTCCGTGTTGGTATCCATTGTGATACTCAAAGCCCAGGTGAAACTTTACAGACCGACCCTTCCATTCGGCACCGCGCTTGACTCCTCGGGATACTGTGGATGCAGGCATCCCGTGCACTCCCATCCCGCACAGACCTTGTCATCGCTTGTCAACACTTTGTCACGATTTAGGAGGGGAGCGAAATATGTTTCATTCGAAATCGTCGTGAAGCGAGAGCTCCTATGTAGAGCACCTACGCCGTGGAACCGTGGCTCTGTTCAACTACATGCCTGGCTGAGCCAATATTACGCACGAGATAACGATATGTGTGTGTTGTTCGTTAGCCTTTCGTTTCTACCAGAAAATCGACAAATGTAGATTCTACACAACAAGGTCGACGGCCATGGGTTGTTGAGTATACCGACGCAGCAAAACCATATCTTGCTCTCCTTATGCTCGTTCCCAGGCTCACCTTGATACCCGCGAATTCTACTGTACAACGGCCAATCAAAGCCCCCGTGCGGTGTACAAACTACTACGCTTTCAAGGTCGCTGACTCCCGCTCCCACCGCGCCGTCGACGAACCAATGAAGCTCATGTGCCCCCGCTCTTCCTCCCCACCCGCTACGGTCAGACAAATCTGCTCTGTGTTAGCCTTGAGACCTTCATCCCTGAGAGGTGGGGATCCTTGCCTGCACGTCCTTTTTGACTGGCCGGTCCAACTCTATTGTCGTAGTTTGAAGCACGGCCAAGAGAATTGACACCTGATTGAAACTATTGATCCAGGCTGTGTCAATGGATCAAGAAGACAGACAGGTCAGCACGCCGAAATCAATAAGCCGTTTCTCGTTCAGAAGGATGGACGGAAAATGTAACTTTACCCCCACGACGACACGCAACGAATGATTCGGCACCGAGGTCATTGCGGGAGCAGAAAGCGACATGTTTTTCATCCAACTTCGTCGTGAAGCGAGATCTCCTTGTAGGGACCCTATGGATCCGTAAGCAATGCCCACCACGCTGCCTCGCCGAAAAGAATTCACGCACGAGATTCTTGAGTGTGTTGTACATCGGTATATCTATCAGTTTCTCCGATATTTTCCACGATTCTACTAAAAACATATGTTCGAATCCTATTGTTTGTGTTCTGCACTAGAATGCGGAAGCCGCCGCTCTCGCTGCTGTAACGAAACTTGGACTGGCAAATCGGTTTTAATATTCCGAGCCGATATTTTCGCAGGTGCCCCACGGGGGGCGTCCGAAAACGGTCTTCGTAGGTAGAATACGCCGAAGAGGATTGGCACCTCACCGAACGCGCGTGGTGCGTGAATGCACCAGGAGGGCCTACCGATGCGTCTCAATTTTTAGCACATCTCTCTTTGAAGAGATTGGACGAAACCACACTCCCAGCTATTGGCAGCGAGTGATTCGGTAGCTTGATTCTGACGATACCGTACGGCGAGCAGATTAATTCACACTCTAGAACATCTGCCTAACTCGTCCCAAAATGGACCATTAGGCTTGTTTTCATTCGACGACGTCTGGAGGCGAAATCTGCTACTATGGCACAATGGGGCACCTACTGTACGTACGCCTGCCACCGTGCTGGACCGATTTCATACATGACCTACATCATATGCTTCTATCATATAGTCTACCGGCTACGACCAGTTCTGTGTGGCTGTTCCCAAATGCTTAAGTTGCTCACTTCAAAGGCACTGCATGTGCGCTCGGTACTAGTGTAGCGGTCGTTGTGTCCGCTCTGATAGTGATAGTTGCACCTCACAATCCTCTGTCTGGTGCCCACAACTTGTGTCCGACTCCGATTTCGCTTCGAGCCTCGTGCGTACTTTACTTCCAGCATGCGTTCTTTTGCCACGGATTGGTGTGTAAGCATCGCAGTTGACGGATTCCGTTCTTGCAAAGTGTTCGAGGGACGAACCTTCTGTTGTTGATTCGAAAATCGTGGTTTTGACCATGACACGCGAACGAAACCCTTTCATCATAACTCACAAGCAGGCATTGAGTGCTCTCGACAGGCCTACGTACGACTGGTGCTGAGACGTTTTTGAAAGTGCTCCGCTCATCGACAACATGGTGTTTATGTACGGCCGGAGTACCTGCAGCACCGGTTTGTCCCCAAGCATCGCGTTACCCCACTACTGTAGCGAGAATCGGCCTTGGTCGTTGCTGAATTGAACATGCCACAACAAATGATCTGACGTAACCTTATTTTGTTGATGATTGTTCACTCTGAATAGGATGACCCGTAGCGAAACGACGACGCCAGCAGAGCTATCAAATATCCCCCGCATATCGCCTGAACGGGAAAGCTCGGGCGGAGCAGCGGTCGAAACTGGCGATTGAGTACTCACCACCGCTTGTTACGTCAATGACTGACTATGTTTATAGTCGAGCCTGTTATCTATCATCCCACGGTGATGAGGCCATCCTGATCAATGATGCTTGTGTGTTGTGTCCGTTGACTGCGAAAAAGAGGCTGACCAATAAGAATATGTTCGATTTAGTTGAAGACGTGCAACATATCGACCAGGCCCTCTCTCTGGGCAACCGACGACCCTTGCTACATTTGGCTTAATCTTGCGGGCGCGTTCCTCGTCTCGTTACGTTGAGGAAAGGTACTGGATATTGCAATACTAAACGTTGTGGATCACGCATTAATTTCAGCACCCGATCCGGCCGAGTACGCTTGGCGTGTAGATAAGGGCTGGGTGTTCGCGGCGCGTGGAGCACACCATTACGAGAGACGTTCTTGTTGAAGACCGTACGGGCGATACTCTTCGACTCGTCGAATTCTGTGCTGAGCCTTGTTTGGTGGATTGCGAAATGGCCCAACTTCTTCCGTTTTCCTCCGCGCGTCATGCCTTTCCATCACCTTTGTATGTCTATGGCGTAAATCACCATGCCATATCTTCTCTTCGTCATACCTCCCCCGCCCCGCGCATGCCCCCCTATGCAGAACGCCAGCCCCGCAACAAGGAGGGACGCATGATCAGGCCGATGCCTCGCTCGTGGGTGGGGATGCCGTCTCGGGTGGCGGTGACGATAGCCGTCTGGGTGCCCTAGGCGAAAAATCAGGCCGTTGCTCCGGCGCCATCAAAGGAGCTGGCAGCCCCAGCGGCACCTACTCTTCGGTGAACACACCGAAACGGAAGGTGGCGCCGAGGCGCATGCTGCCGAGCCGGCAAGCAGTGGTCGCCACACAAGGGAAGAGGGCGAAGTCCCAGCCCTTCGCGATGTCGATAAATGCCCTCGAAGACGGGAAGAACAAGAGAAATGCGTGTCGGAGACGCGTCTTTCTTGCACTTACCGTCGTCGAGGGCGTTTCTTGACATCCGGAGGGTCCGGGACTTTCGCCTCTTCCCCTGTGCGGAGACGACTGCATACCGGCTCGGCAGCATGCGCCTCGGCCTCATGTTGCTATTAGGGGCGTTCCCCGAACAGGAGCTGGCGCTGGTGCCGCTAGTTCTTTTCATGCCGCCGGACCAACCGCCGGATTTCACGCCTAGGTGCCCCAGACGCCTACCATTGCCGCCGCCTGAGGAGGTATCCCCAACCACGAGCGAAGCATCGGCTGGTTCATTCGTTCCTCCTTTCGCATGGGCTGGCGTCCTGCACCGAAGAACATGCGAGGGGCGCGGGTGATATGGTGAAGAGATGTGATGGGAGGCATGGTGATTTACACGATAGACATTAAGGGTGATGTAGAGGCGTGAAGCGATGAGGAAAACGGAAGCAGGAGTCTGACCATTTCATATCCCACCGTACAAGGCGCAGCAGAGCATTCGATGAGTGGAAGGCCCTTCGAGTTGTCCGCATGACCTTGACCAAGAATTTCCCTCCTTATGATTTGTTGCAACCGCACAGAGCACCCAGTCCTTACCTGCGCGCCTAACAACCTCGACAGCCCTTGCTACATTTGGCTTCGTTCGTGCGGGCGCGTTCCTCGTCTCGTTACGTGGAGAGACGCTGCTGATGTTGCAATACTAAAGGTTGTGGCTCACGCGTTAATCTCAGCACCCGATCCGGCCGAGGTCGTTTGGCGTGTAGATATGGGCTGGGTGTGCGCGGCGCCTGGAAAACACCATTACGAGAGACATTCTGGTAGAACCTATCACGGACAGTACTCCTGGACTCGTCGCATGCTTTGCAGTGCCTTGTTTGCTGGAATGCGAAATGGTCAGACTCCTGCTTCCGTTTTCCTCCACACTTCATGCCTGTTCATCACCCTTCAATGTCTATGGCGTGAATCACCATGCCATACCTTCGTTTCTTCATACCTCCGCCGCCCCCGCATGGTCCCCAATGCAGGACGCCAGCCCACGTGAAATGAGGAACAAATCACCCAACCATGGCCTTGCTCGTGGGTGGGGATGCCGTTTCGGGCGGCGGCAATGATAGGCATCTGGGTAACCTAGGCGTGAAATTTGACGGTTGCTCCGGCGCCATCGAAGGAGCTAGCGGCCCCTATAGCACCTCATTTCGGTGAACACACCTGAACGAACGATGTGGCCGGAACGAAGACTGCCAAGCAGGCGAGCAGTGGTCGAAGAAAGGGGGAAGAGGGCGAAGTCCCAGCCCCTCGCGATCTCAAAAAAGGCGCTCGACGACAGTAAGTGGAAGAAAGACGCGTCTCCCAGACGCATCTCTCGTGTTATTCCCGTCGTCGAGGGCGTTTGTCGAGACCGGTGGATGCTGAGTTGTTACTGTTTATCGCGATAACGCCATTAAATGCTAGTCACGGCTATCTATTAAATCACGCAATGTCTCCAGACTATGGGCACAAGGAATAGTCGGTCTAGTCCATACGGAATGGAACTCTCACCTTTGAACAAAGCACCTCGGCAGTGAGCTCATGGCGGCGCTGGTTCGACGAAGTATGTTGGCTGACCGTTGGCGAGTATGACGGATTTCATACGTGGTCTTGAGCAGAGCAGCTTTTTGATGTTCGGTGAACGTCGCGTGTAGACGAGGAAGATAGAATAACCGAGGGAGATCGCGTCGAGTTTCGAATCCTAGATGTGGGCGGATTCCGACGAGCGGTCAAAGAAGCATTCCTGCCTGCGCGTCGTCCACGCGCGAAGTCATTCCGTCTGTCCATTTTTCGCCTGGAGTACATGTATTGTTGCGACCGCGGCATACCAAAAAGTAGCAACTTGCATGTTTCGGGAATATGCGCGGAAAAGTGTTATCGTTTCGGGTACGAAACGTATAATTGAAATGATTCATTTGAACTTGTAAACGATGAAACACGATTGGTATCAGGTGTCAGGTGTGCTGTTGAAAGACAACACCGCTGCAATCAAAAGCAACAACATAATCCTGGCATGGAATACAGACACGAATGTATATGTGCGGATGTTGGGGTGTAAGAATACGCGCTGTAAGGGTCAGTACGTACTTCGGAGTAGCATTTTACTACCACCGTCTCTACTGCGAGTCTATTCGATATACTCGTAGCACAGCATGCGGGTAGTATATTGCGTATACATATGCGGGTATGGCAGTGACGAACTACGGAGGAACAACAAGTTTCTTTATGTTTTCCTTGGGAGTGTGGTTGATCGGTGGAGATTCATGAAGATTCGTTTTGGGTGTTTGAGCGTTATGAGTGACTTGATGCCGTGATGGAATGACGAGCTCAAGCACGCCCCCGATGAATACAACACATTGACAACACGTTTTTCCACACGTCTGTACGACTTTACCTACCCCTACGGCCCGTCATGGCCGAGCTGCTCTACACTCCCATCACACACAACTGAGCCACCCGCATTATCGATCACGCTAGGTACGAGATGCCCGTGCGGAATTGCTTCGCCGTCGGGAGGAGGAACCAAAGAATGGCGCGGGGCACGCGTTCGTCGCTTCCGGTGGCATCCGGGGCGATGGACGTGTGTGTCCAAAATGGGTCGAGTGGAAACGGCGGGGGACAGGACGGAGACGGAGGCGCCCGGAGTCGGAGCAGGAGCAAAGGGAGATGAAACAAGAAAGCAGGAGAGAGAGGAGCCGACAGCGACCACTGCTACCTACATCCGCACTTGTCCCACACCAACGCCCAGTGCCACACTCAACGCGACCGTCAGAAGAAAAAGGAGCAACAGCAGTTTCAGCCGCAGCAGCCGCAGCAGCTGCAGCAACACTTCACCCATGCCCCTCCCCAGTCGCCTTCTCCCGGAGCAGCAGCTTTTCCGCCTGGGCATCTGCACTCCCTGATGGCACACTTTGTGTCCGCTGACGAGATGAGTTCGCTTTCGGTTTCGAGTGATGTAGGCAGTGTCGCATGTGGTGATCTTGGTTTTGCTTTGTCTGCCCAGAGTTGCGATTACAGTCCTGGTAGGGAGGTATTTTGGTCGGATAGCGGTGCAAGCAACCATTTTGTGAGGAACAGCTCCAAAATGCACAACATCTCGCCTGTTTCCCCCGGCAAAGAATGCATCAGAGTAGGCAATGGTGCTCATTTGCGCGTGGAGTGTGTGGGTAGTGTCAATCTGGCATTCCATATGGCAGGAGGCCGCTCGGGAGAAGTGGATTTTTGTGCCCAATTGACAGACGTGTACGTAGTGCCAGGAATTTCGTTCAACTTGTTCTCCCTGCACCAAACGCAGAAAAAGCACAGGATAATGTTGGATGAGAGGGGTGTGCACCTTTCGGCGGTCGGCTTAGTTTCGCATATTCGGATATCGGATGGTCTCTATCGGCCACCCGCTTGCCCCCCTCGTACCGCGACGGTGATGTAATCCCCTCTACCGTTGTCCCTCCCCCCGTTGTCCGCTAAGCGTCTCCGCCTGGCGTTGGCACTGGCCTATTCGCCCAAAACCCCC
>CACKRE030000058.1:92476-103387 GCA_902602495.3 Ectocarpus sp. CCAP 1310/34 | reverse complement strand
GGGAGGCTCGCGTGCAGCGTGCTCACGATCCTGACGATCTCGGCCCTATCCAGCGCCGTTGCTGTCTCCAACAGGAACTNTTGCCGCACAGGAAACAGCGACCGCGCATGCTACCCGCATCGTCGTCGCCGCCTCCGCTGCCGCCTCCAGCCTTCGCGCCACCCCCTCTCCCCTTCTGGTTGCCGCCGCCGCCGCCGCCACCCTTGCGGCGGCCGCTGTTGCCGCGGCCCGGCGCTCCTCCCCCGCCGCCACCGTCACTCGCGAGGAGAGCATGCTCCGCCCTACGCTGGCCCTTCGAGGCCTTCCTCCCCTCCGGGAGGCTCGCGTGCACCGTGCTCACGATCCTGACGATCTCGGCCCTATCCAGCGCCGTTGCTGTCTCCAACAGGAACTTCGCTTGTTGGTACTCGGGTGGGAGGGAACCAACGAAGTGGGCGAGAACGAAGGGTTGTTCAGCATTGAGCCCCTTTTCGCGCAGGCGGGCGTACAGCAGCTCGAGAGAGTACGGGTGCTCGATGGGGTTGCAGTTGCTGTGTGTGGGGATTGCGAAGTCGAACATCTTCCGCATCAAGGCCTGTTTTGACTCCTGTGACTCCGGGTCGTAGACCTTTTCCAATTCCGCAAGGACCTCTTTCGCTGACGTACAGTTGCTGACGATTGCTTTGTCAGCTTCGTTTACGATAAAGTGGAACGCCTGAAGCCCTCGTTGGACTTGTGCTCTCGTGTACCCCCTACGGAGCAGTTCGGAAGTCGGCAAGTTTGGGTCGCCCACGGGGATACTGCTCTCTGTATCTCCTATAAACTGCCCGTCCAAGTCGATGGTCTTCGCACCTTGGATGAACGATTTGCGCCACGAGTCAAATCCGTGGCTGCGGCTTTTTCCGTCTAGAAGCGGGGCATTGACTGTTACCCTCTTCATGTGGCTACTGCTGTAGCCGTCGAGGGATTCTCCATTTCCTCGAATCACGGGTATCTCACCTGGGAGGTTTACCCCCCTCGCTTCCCCGTAATCCGGTCCTATGCCCGGGCCCACTCCGGCTGGTCCAACAGGGTTCGCTCCCGATCTGCTGGCCCAGCCGCCTTCCAGCAGCGGCCGTGGTCCTTGGCCACTATCTCTCGTTTGCCGCTGGAGGAATCCCCCGCCACCGCCGAGCGGCAGCGTGGGCTCTTCTCGTTGGCCTCTGGTGGCAGCAACCCAGCCACCCCTACTGGCTTCATCCGCCACGACGTGCCAGGCTCTTTCTCCTTCACCGACTCCTCCACCAGGGCCGCCAAATGCGAAATCTGCCGTTGCNGGCCACTATCTCTCGTTTGCCGCTGGAGGAATCCCCCGCCACCGCCGAGCGGCAGCGTGGGCTCTTCTCGTTGGCCTCTGGTGGCAGCAACCCAGCCACCCCTACTGGCTTCATCCGCCACGACGTGCCAGGCTCTTTCTCCTTCACCGACTCCTCCACCAGGGCCGCCAATTGCGAAATCTGCCGTTGCAAACTTGCAAGCTCCGCGTCGCGGCCCTCCTGCACCGGCGGGCGGATCTGTTCTCCGCTCGCAGCAGCGCGCTCTTCATCTCCAGCAGAGCTCATCCCGATGTGGCTTCCCTCGAGGGACAAACTCTAGAGTGTTTGCGGCCTACGCCACTCATTTATCGGGTGAGACTGTTTTGGTGATGTATTAACTTCACGGGAGGTCGACGACCGTCCTTCACACGGACGAAAGAGGGAGTGCTCAAAATGCGGCTCCCACAGCAAGGAGGGGCCCCGTGAATCATCGCGGTGCCCCCTACCAAAACGGTAATCTCACCAGTCTGCGTGACACAATATCACCCAGCACATGTATCCAACACCAATGTTCGCAGACCCACGAACAGAGGCCACTTAATCGTCCCCGTCGAATAGAGAACTGTCGAGGTCGTCGAAATCGGCCTCCACACCGACATCCGGCAAAACTTACCCTTGGGCTGGGGACTGGAGCGGGGACAGAGCCCTGCTTTATTAGAAGCATTTCTGGACAAGCCGAAAACGTTTATCGGTGGCCCAAAAGGCATTGTAATCGCCTCTAGGATATGTAGTCGACAACTTATCCAACCACACACACACATAGTCTACGTCGCGTGGGAATTATTTCGTAGTGCGCATAGGTTGCAGCCAGCACGCCCTGCAGCAAACCCCAACGCGATAATTCCGGGTTACATTCTGGGTTTCTCGAGGTGCCAGAAGCACATGGAACTGCTTTGGTTGGTGCACGCGGGGACGAAGGACCCTGCGTCATTCTTCACACGGTTGCATTCGGTTGAGAGGCCGAATACTACGGTGGTGAGTTGAATAGGTTCTGGGCAGTACTTGCTTGGTTCACTTCTTCCACAGTCTACTGCCATCTCTTCTGCTATCGACGCCACCGTGTTACCCTTGAACAACCCATGGGCAGGATTCCGGGTTTGGTTCCGAAAACGTTCTTGACTCGGGTCTACAGTACGATCGAGCCCGTTTCACACCACCCCGGGAGATGTGAAGCACCGAACAAACTCCGCGGCATGATTTAGTGTCGAAACTACGCTACATGGTGTCAAACGTCAGCCATGGCAACAAACGCCATCATTCGAATATTGTAGTAACGTATTCGAAGCTTTTGACCTCGGACGCGACCCCGCCGGCCGCCCCGCTGTCGTCAAAAGACGTGGCCGGCCATAGACGTGAAGGGATGATATAGAGGCATGAAGCGCGGAGGAAAACGGAACAAGTGTGACCATTTCTCAACCCCCTAGAGTACGACGCATGAGATTGAGTCAATTACCCTGTCCTATTGGTGTTGTCCGTAAGATATTGAGCAAGAATTTCTCCCGTATGGTTGGTTCCAAGCGCCGCGAGCACCCAGCCCGTATATTCACGCCAAACAACCTCCACCCTTTTCTACGCTTGACTTCGTTCGTGCGGGCGCGTTTCTCGTCCCGTTATGTGGAGAAAAGTTGTTGATACTGTATTACTGAAGATTGGGGCTCACCCGTTTTTTCCAGCACCCGCTCCGACGAAGGCGGCCCGTGCCCGCTTCAAGCGGATCAAGTGGGCCAACTCTTCCTTGGCGTCCTTTCGTCTGCTGCAAGTACATGCAGCGTGTCCGTTACAGAGGGGAACACCAAAGCAAGGTTCCATTGTACAACCATGTTCTTGCTGGAGCGATAGCGTGCAGGGCGAGAACGGGTACAGGAACTTCCGGGGCGGGACGAACGCCATGTTGGCGGATAGTGAAGCAGCTCAAGCCTCGTTTTCTACGCAGTCGCATGTGTGTCAGCCAGTTGATAACACCTAAAGCACCAGGTCTGGCGCTCATCACATCCCAGGATGCACGCTGCGCGGCCGCTTGCCTGTTCGTGAATCGAACTGAACGAGGGTCGGCTACACGTCACACAACGGACTCGCCGGGAATGCGCTAGGCCATAGCATTTTCGCCCTTCGAACATCCTGAAGCGGGTAATCCCGTCAACTGTGATGGGTTTGAGCTGGACCCAGGACAACCCACGACTGCTGGCAGGGAAGGACAAGCGAGATCGAAGGGAAACCGAAATCGGATGGCATGGTCACCAGGAGTCAGCTCCACTACTGTAACTTCCATACGGGAAAGCTCCCGGCTTTCTATGCATGTAATTAGCCGGCCAACATTCACGCTTAGACTAGAGATCATGTTTAAAATCTCTGATGAACTGGCAGATGTACCGATATACAGCACAATTGAAGCAGGACGGGTGGGACTTCGGCTCTGTGAGGCAGGGTGGTGGGCATTGTTGATTGGTCGGCGGCGTAGGTTCCCTCGGAGCTGTCGCTTCGCGAGGAGGTCGGGCAAACCAATTCGTTTCCTCTTCCACTTCAGTGTCATGTCCCACACATCCACATCACGCATGGAGGGTCGTTGCGTAAGTACTGGTGCTTCATCGTCGAGCGCGACGCCACGAGAACGCTCAACAAATGACGAGACTACAAAGCCGGTGTCGGTTTCACAAGGGAACTGCTGAATCAGACAGGTCCTCCTGCTTCGAGAGAAGACGAGGGAAAGGAAAATCGCAGAACGTCATGGGAGACAATCAGTTGCCGAAGGCTTGTGAGATGAACAATTCTTTTTGTCCTCCATGCGTCAATTCGATCCGTCCTCCTCGTCTCTATTCTTCTCATGCTGGAGTCGTTTCCAGACGGCGGCACATTCGCTAAAACGCACGCACGCGAGGGCATCATGCATTGTGCATCCGAAACGGGGCACACCCACGTACCCCAGCAAGGCAATTCTCCTCGGGCCTAGACTATTCCTTCCGTGTTGGGGGGTTGGCACAGTTTGCGCACCGTGTGGACGTAGTTTCAAGTGCTTGCAAAACTGCCATCGACGTCGTGTGAGAGCCGCACTGCGCCACCTCAACATCGAAAGATGTCAGTCGCATCTGAGTCTTCCCACTGGTCTCGTGCCCAGGCCAGCCCTAGTGTAGACGATCACCAAGCTTCTCACTATCCAACCGTGTTCTGCTATTCGTTGTGTGTTGTCATGGGAGGAATGCTACACACTACATACATGTGGTCCATTTGGAACAATCCTTACGGAAGACAAATTGGAACAGAGTAGACTAGACTAGTGTTGGCAGAAAAAAAAACTATCGGGATCATGTAACTTGGCGTCCACCAATTAGCTGTCTCCGTTCAACTTGGCGCCTACTTGGCGTCGTGTCTATTTCCCAGTAATTTTGGCAA
Source organism: Ectocarpus sp. CCAP 1310/34 (assembly GCA_902602495.3). Lineage (NCBI taxonomy): Eukaryota > Phaeophyceae > Ectocarpales > Ectocarpaceae > Ectocarpus > Ectocarpus sp. CCAP 1310/34. The sequence goes on along the minus strand of CACKRE030000058.1, from coordinate 98,666 downwards.
ATACGCTGCTTTTTCTGCGCGAACAGCATTCGAACCGACCAGTTCAGAGACCGGCACACATCAGGCGGGAGCCTGGGCGCTGCAACTGGCGCATACCAGACGCCAACAACAGCAGAGACCACTCTGGTCTCTGTGCACGAAGCTTCGCAATGATAATGTCAATCCACACTGAGTGTCGATGACGAGCACGCAGCAGCAGCGCACGCCAGAAGAGCTATAGCGAGGAGAGAGAGGGAGATCGCACAAACACGCAAGCACGCACACACACGCAAATATTAATGTCTAGTTACTGCAGCAAGACAGCAGTAGTAGTACCATAGGATCCATGCATGCTCTTTTATTATCTGCACGCCCGTCCTCTCGTCAGACCACTTCATCAAGTAACGTGATGATGATGCTCTGGCACCTCCGCGTTGTTTTTTTTCGCCCTCTTGTCTTCATCGATCCGTAGGTCCTTTCTTTGGAGTGAACACCCCACCCAAAGCAACTGCCAACGATCATCCATCCCGACGCGTCGGTATGTTGACAACCCGCATGACAAAAAATAGGCACGGTGATTTTTTGCTGCCCCGGTGACGGCACCTCTGCTCTATTGTCTCCTGTCCTTCATTGCTTCATTGAGTGAGATGCAACATTTTGAGAGCGTGTGGCCCGCAGATGAATGGGTTTCACCGTGTATTGGCGGGCTTGGCCCGCGTACGATGAAACTCCTAAAATCTCTGTCCGGGTACATTCAAAATTAGCCATAGTGTTTGAGCGTTGCTGGTCTGTCCTCTTGATCCACCACACAGCTTGCCAATGGCTTGAATCACCAAGTGTTATCTCTACGTCGCCGAACTTCATAACTACTGTACGTGGATCAAAGTGGAGTTCGCGGATTCTGGCGTGGTTCCAAGAACGAGAGGGAGGAGAGCAACAGTTACGGCTTGATGCTCCGGTATTCAACATTAAAACCCGACAACACACGCAAATGTAACTCGTGCGTGTTGTCGCCTCAGCGAGGCTGGTTGTTCGTTAGAGCCAAGGTTCGGGGGCATAGTTGCTCTAAGAGCTCTCGCTTCACATTTCGCATGAAACACATTTCGCTTCCCCTCTAACGAGCAATGACAAGATCTGTGCGGGACGGGCATACACATGTACGAAGTATCCCGAAGAATCGAGCACAGTGCCCAATCACTCGTTGCCCGTCAGGAAAGGGCGAGAGTAGTTATCATTTCATCCGTCGTACTGGAAGAGAAATGGAATTGTTGATGCAAGGCGCATGGACCCGTCTCCACCTATGTTTACAAAAGTGTCCACCTAATGCCTTCCATCAGATGGCATTTCTCTTCGACGTGTTCTATCTTCGACGATCATCATTGTCTTGACGACCCTGCCTGCGGGGCAAAGAGCACGCCTTTCGTCCAGAGTGCGTGATTGTTTTGATTCTGAACGTGAATCCGCGGTGTATCGTCAAGTCATGAAGGTCGAGGTGGGGGGTGGATTCGACGACGGTGCTATTGTAGGGTGTTGACCCCCCAGCGTTCAGGACTTGTGCCAAGCGGGAGAAATGATTTCCGGGGACAATACTTGTATGTGATCGGGTAGCAAAACATGGAACAACATTATACATTATTGTACAGACTATACATCGGGCAGTTTCCAGAGTTCAAGTGTGACGCATTCTGCCGCACACGTGCGAAGACCCACCAGCAGCTTCAGTTGCCACTAACGTGTCGTAAAGGTCAGAAGGCCACAATGATCTTTTTCAGTGCTCTAGCTCGCATTATAAATGATGCAGTCGTTTAGGTGTCATGAGGAACAGAGTCCATGACAATGGAAACCTGCTTCGATTCCCGCCGCGCGTAGGGCTGACGCGGTAGGCGATGGAGCATCATCGTCTCTACCGCGAGAGTCCATCTGTAATATTTATGGTTTTAGAGTCCCACCAGAAGTAGGACGTACGCCCATATTGAGGAATTGGGTTGGGCACGCAAAGGTACGAGGGCAAAGAGACGCCGAGGGAATACGGCTGAACGTGAGTGACACAATCAATCACATCATAGAGGTTCACTTCATTTGAAAGGCGAAGGTGCAGAGGTAAATAGCCATCCATTTGTTTCCCCCCAGTTCATATACAGAATATTCGTTCCTCTTTCGTCGCTCTCCTCCCCTGTGCCTTGGGATTGCTTCCAGCGGCGGTGCATAGTCTAGACTATATGCCAATGTGAGCAGATCTCCAACGATATAGACTAGGGTATAATGTTACTGTATGCACGGAGAAACCTACGCAGATCTGCAGGGCGGTGCCTGCTGGACATTCATCGAATTTATGTCTGTAAGGTTGTCATCCTGCATTTTGTCCCACGGTGGACACGTGCCATCAACGCGGTCAGACCGCGGTGGACCACAACGCCACCTTCAAACTGAACTGCATGATCAGAATTTGTTGTGGGGGTTATGTAAGGATTTCGGCACACCCCACGAACGCTTCCAGACCCCCATCTACATTGCAAAATGCATGTGCTGTAAACCCTACGGAGCGCAAGTGCGGGCAGCGCCTTTCCAAGAACCTTATGTAGTGACCCCTTTCCAGCGACATTCACAATTTCTGTATTGAGCGTCGTCACGCCGGTCTATGACACAGGCCAGGAGCAGCACACCGAGCAGACACAATGCGCCGATTGTCGAAACGAACGTCTCCATTTACTGATACTCACGAACGCCCGGGATAATGACTGCTAAAGCGGCAGGAGCTCTGGGTCAAGCGACGTTCACTCAATCAAGGACGCTACAGCCATGCGGTTGGCCGCCTTACAGCTTGAACCACACTCATGTGCGTTCAGCTATAGCACGCTCATACTATTGTCGTCACCCTACTATCCAACAGAGAGATTGCGGAGAGTGCCACCGCGCTCTGACATATTGTCATCCGCCGGTCCTCCTAATCTCTATGGTTATCTCTCGCTATTCACTCGTCTCTCTCCGTTGCAAGCGGCAACGGTCGCGCGACACGGCATCATTACATGCAGAACCCTCGCGGTTGTCGCTGCAAGGTCTTGCAAAAAATGTCATGAACACCAGGCTGTTTTATGGCCTCTGTTTCTCGTTAGAAGCATGCCGCTAAGGCAGAGCACGGTCGACCTAGTAGCTAACGATCATTCGATGCTGCAAAGCACTGCTCACTCACGATGTAGGATGGTCCTCGCTGCACAGACCCTCACTCGTGCTCGTGGCAACAAGGATTCTCGGCCGGGATTCTGATTATTGAGTATGGACCGACACGGCGTAGCCGCTCTGCCTGAAGGAAAAGCAGAAGCAAGGAGTGCGGGGCTGAGAAGATTGTGAGGGATATGCACACTCACAACAAGGAGTAACTAATCATTCGTCATCAACGAGTGATATAGAATTGATTGGCCCGCTCGTCGGTAGCGCGGAGAGCCTAGTCGATCTTTTTCTCTCAACAAAGAATACATATTCATTGGTCAACCTCTATTTCGCGGTCAACGAAATCAAGACACCGAAGCAACATAGACAGAGATAGCCTTCTCGCCGCAACCAAAGGGCCATCACGGTCTTTCAGCGAACATTGCCAACGATTGCCTCAATACACTTAGTCTGAGCCTCCAGCGAACCAACCATGTAACATTCGGCGCAGTCACTACGGTGTCTTCCGCAAAGGTAGCCCACAATGCGTGCTGAACCGTGCTCACACAAGGCGGTATGCGAAACCTAATCCACGTCACGTATGGACGTTATTGCGTGGTCCGGGTACACCCGTTCACAGCACGGTCCCCTCTGTGGTCGACCGCCACGGATGAAAACTGCAAACTCTCGTCGTCGTAGCGAGCCGAGCGGACTACCGGGGGACACAATGTATGAGGAGTTCCGACGCCACAATGAGTCTACGTATCGCCGCCGTTGATTGGCAGCCTCGGTTAGAAGCATGTGTGTTGAGGTAGACTTGGGCTTATTTCTCAAGACCTCTCTCCTCCCTTTGTGGCCTGTATTGTAGCGACACGAAAGGCTGGTGCATTCGAGAGCGCTGAGAAAATATAACATGACGACAGCAACAGGAATTCAACCCATTGGCTCTCAGCTGGTCATGTCATCAAAGCTCACAAAATGGGTCAATTCCAACTCTACTACTTCCTTCATATGTAGTGGATAACCGGCAACCCACCGCCGACCGGAAAACAAGCTACGTAGTATGAAGTCGAACCTTGACGGGCCACGCCTAGAATGACCGTTGGCTGACAGTCCCGTACGAACGCACAAGGGCAAAAACGTTTCCCAGACGCTATGTTCGTGGCTAGAGGCGCATGTGTGTTGCGTTTTTCGAAAGCACAATAACGATTCCCATAACTGAACTCACATCTCGATACTTCTTGCCTCGAGCGCCAGCGATAGAGCAACATGCCGGCCCGCATCTCGGTATGTATCTCTCTCCATCTCCAAACTTCCTTCTCGCAGGATTCACCAAACACCGCCACCCACCCCTTCATACACGAACGGCAAGGTAGCCTAACATACAGCTGGTCGTGGGAAATGACGAAGCAACATGCGTCACAACCCACAACTCATAACCCAGAACAGCGTGCGTAGCAACATGTGGTACCTACCGCTGTCTTGCGTTCGATGCTTGACTACAGGCCTGTGCCCGGCGTGATGGCAACTAGAAGATAACCACTTTAAAGCCAACGTCTTTTCCCCCGATTACCTTGCGGACCACGTTGACGACGCACACATGCTGCGCTATATAGTCAACCGCGAAGCTCAAGCTCGTGCGGGCAGGTAAGTCCCATCCCCAACCGGTGTCCAACGCAGAAAAAAAACGAACACGGAAGCGCTATGTGGAACATCATCGCTCAAGGTAGGTCGGTCAGACACAACCCTTCCCACGATGTGTCCTACACAGAAACAGAAAAAAACGTTGGAGCCTGACCAAAACATTCCAAGGAATGTATAAAAGGACAACGGCCGCACCGCACGCCGACCATCAGACGCGCGTCGTGAAAGCCTCATTGCCACCGCGCTGTCAATCGCTCCCCCCTGCCCTTCCCTCGAAGCAACTACTCAGTGCGTAAGCCTTTCGGTGGAAGTGAAAGCATCAGAAAATAAATGAAGTCATACGCAGCTGTCACCCGTATGCAAGGAAGAAGGCACAAGATGCCGAACACCCTTAGCAGGATGCAGCGCACCCTCCATGCGACTCGCCGAATACCTCCCGGCGCTTCGCACGTGATGAATTCGCTAGCCTTGTCTGGCGGGAAAAACTCGGCGTCTTCCGCCCCGGCTCTGTGAGAGGCCAACGGCCTAACGCCCTCCGGCATGCACGGCAATGAGTCACCCCCCGACGACGCACTAGAATGAACCTCGCTCTCCAAATTTACACACAAAAAATCCGAGTCACACACACACGCACGCGCCTTTAGTACACAAGGCGGTACTTTCCCACCAGGTACGTACGGTACTTGGCGTACATTTCGGCGCTGAGATTGAGCCACCTGGCGACCAGAACCCTCTCCTCCCTCTCCAGGTGGATCTCCAGGCTCTCGGCGTACGCCTTGAGGGCGACCACCACGGCCTGGGCGGAGGCGACATCAGCGCCGCCGCTAACCGCTCCGGCCGTTGTGGGGGCCGACCGAAGGTTCCTGACGCGGTCGAGGGCCTCGTTTCCGAGGTTCGTTTCGGAATGGTCGGCTTCTAGGTCCCTGCCAAAAAAGATGGGCGAGAAAAAGAAAGTTTGGGGGGGGGAAAGGTCGCGAGGCAAGGCGGGGGTCAGGGCGAGTGCGTCGTTTTTCCGAGCTGCGTGTCTGAATGGTCGGCTTGTAGGTCCCTGCCAGGACGAATGGTGGGCGAGAAAAAAGAAAAAATTGGGGACAAAAAATGCGAGGCGAGTTGGGTAATGTAGGTCGAGCGCGTCGTTTCCGAGCTGCTTGTCGGAGGTGGTTGGCTATAACAGTAGGTCCCTAACGGCAAGATGTTCCGGAAAAGGCCATCGGTATATATTTTCGCGAGGCGAGGGGTTAGGGATGAGGGTGTTGGGTGCTTTCGGTTTGTGTTTGGAGAATGTTCCGGGGAAGGGGCTCACAATGGAAGTCAAGGTCAAAGACCAAAGGACATCGAAAAAAGGGCGTAGAAGAGAAGGAGGGGGAGGAGAGAGAGAGAGAGAGAGAGAGAGAGAGAGAGAGAGAGAGAGAGAGAGAGA
>CACKRE030000058.1:67797-92011 GCA_902602495.3 Ectocarpus sp. CCAP 1310/34 | reverse complement strand
GAGAGAGAGAGAGAGAGAGAGAGAGAGAGAGAGAGAGGCAGACAGACAGACAGACAGACAGACAGACAGACAGACAGACAGACAGACAGACAGACAGACACACAGATGTCTGTCTGACACAGATGGAGAGAGATGGAGAGAGACGGAGACAGAGACAGAGACAGAGAAGATAACGGTGGCGTGGGGTCCGAGGGCACCGTGCGAGTGTCATCGGTACCGCCACTTGTTGGTCGTGTATGGTTTTCTGGTCGCAGAGAGCAACTCCTGTGGGGACTGCGCGCAAAGAGGACCGGATCCCTTGTGCACAGTGCAGGTGTAGACTGACACACTCCGAGAATAGATAGGTTGGAGACAAAAAAATAAAAACAGATTGCGAATATCGACGAGAAGGACAACTTCCGCCAACAATTGTGAAGGTTTGATTCATGTACATTGCGATTGTTGAGGGCATTTTTCGTGTCTCACTGAACAAAAATCGTAGACGCCCACAGCACACCCGGAACTCTGCCATTCGGACGTGTGGGACACCTTTCACAAGACCCTTGTCATACTTCCCTCCAAGGCCGGTACTGTTTTCTCTTGATGTTTGGCACTACGTGCTCTTTTCGTGGTAATTGTAATGGCGTCACTTGGACCGGTGGGGATGAAGAGAACAGAAAAGTACAAGTACAGAACAGAGTTCGGAGCGGGTTCGATAGTGTCAAGACGACGATGACGACAAGAACGACAGCAGCAGCAGGAACAACAACAAAAACAATCCCATCACGAACGGCGTCTGAAGACCTCCAGCATATGGCCCTCGGTGGCTCCTTCGTCGTACCTAATCTGCCCCTCTAGGTCCGGCAAGTTCTCCTTGAAGAAGCGGAACAGCTGGGCGTCTTCAAAGTCGCTGTGCTTCGCGACCTTGCCGAGCAGGCTTCGGAGGGAGCGCTCAATCTTTCCCACGGCCGATTCCGTCTTCGTCGATGAACACCCTAAGAGAGGCACACATAAAGAAAAGAGAGAAAGTCAGGGCAACAGGAAAAACAAAGTACTTCAAGGTGATGGATTATTTACAGAAATATTCATGCTTTGAATTGCTATTCCTCCACCATTTTAGCTTTGAGATATCAGAATAAAAATTGTTGTATTAAACCCCTAGGGGTATCGATTGACCAAAATCATTTACACGGAAGATTTTCTGAGGTGCACAGGGAATGAGAGGCACGGGTGCGTTGTCCTCGCCCTCTAAAAACATATCCAAGGAACTCAGGAGGCGAGGAGGAAGAAGGTTTCGAGGCAGGCAAGAACACTAAGCCTCGAGCACCTGGCATCCCCTCTCTCCCCTTCACGCCCATGCGTGGACGCTTCTAGGCCCGGGTCTGGTGTGCGTCGTGTGCAAAAACACACAAAACCGAAAGCCCTAATCTTGGAGAGAATCTTGCCTTTGTCGTACAAAGTATTCTATGCGTCCGTTCTGCGTGTGTGACACTACCGCACCAACAGGTTTAGGCGTGAAATACATCCGGCACAGAGTTGGTCTTTGGGAGGTCTTGTACCAGGAGCGAAGCGCTTGAACGCCTGGTGGCCATATACACTGTGCTCAGCAAGTGCCTATTAACGTCTCCTTAAAGAAAAAAAAAGTATCCTCTTTCTCTTTCTCTTTCTCTTTCTCCTCCCCATAAAATTTCTCCTACTCCTCTTTCTCTGTCTCTTAATCCCTCCCCATCTCTCTCTATTTCTCTCCCCCTCTCCCCGTCCCTTTCTCTCTCCCTCTCTCCATCTCTCTCTATCTATTTCTCTCTCTGTCTCTCTCTGTCTCTCTCTCTCTCCCTCTCTCCCTCTCTCCCTCTCTCTCTTTATGTCTTCCCAAAGAAAAAAGAAGTGTATTCGAAAGAGCGAACACACCTCCTTCGACGCCCGACTGCATCGACTCCGCCGCCTGGACGATGGATGTGGCAGAGGAGCGAAACTTTCCGTGGACGAACATCCACGCCTTCACCCTGCGGAAAACACAAATCATTTCGCGTGATATTGGTTCGTGGCAACCGTTTGGCTCCTGAACCCTGGAAGTGTCCTACAGGTGGACCCAGACACCAAATAGCAAGCGGAGGCGTGGCGGAAGCTAAGCGCTCTTCATGATGTTCATTCCACGCCCATCCAAAAAATCACTCCAACATTCTATGACTAGATGCGCATACAGAGGAGGTCTCTGTTTAGTGCCAGTATGTGCCCAGAAAATTCATCAGCACTAAACCGAACCGGCACTACTCAAAGTGCTGACAACGACTTGGGAATTCAGTGCGTGCCCGCCGAAAACACCGGCACCATTCACCCGGAACTAAACAGGGACCCCCTCTGTACATGAATTTCTCTTGAGAAGTCCTACCCACGGCCACTGAAGATAGGAAGCTGCTCAGCGTGGACGCGGATTACCAACTACGGCAAGGGGCGGAGAGGTGACATCCCAGCTAGACCGACTTTGGCAAAATAGGAAGGAACGATTTGCCATCGGTGATCGGTCCTGTGGGAACAATGCTCGATCCTCTCGACGACGCGTAGTCAATGGTCTAACCGCTAAGGCATGCAAACTATCAACAGGCCGCCCCCCAATACCGACTCTCAAAGCTCGCTGGCCCCACAACCAAGATTGTACCGTATCGTATACCGTACCGTGTTATTCCGTAAGAGGCGGAGAGATGGCACCCCCCCTAGACCGACTCTCAAAGCTCGATGGCTCCACAACCAAGCGGTACGTATACGGAAAGCCCTCGGCGAGACGTTTCTAAGACCACAATTTGTTGGTACAAGGTTGATTGTGGAGAAATCGAGATTCGAAAATCGGTAAAACAAGGGGTGCTATCTCTCCGCCTCTTACGGTAATCGAGGTCATGGGGAACAGACGATAGGAGTATGTGGTGCCCACCAACTATCAACTCTGGGGACAGCGCCTTGATAGTAATGCCTGCTCGTCCGTGCGTCTCTCTCGCTCTCTCTCTCCGTCTCTCTCTGTCTCTGTCGCTCTCTCTCTATTCATCAATATATATATTATATATATATCCGTCTCTCTCTAGCTCTTATCTCTTCCTCTCTCTTTTTCTCGCCTCTTCTTCCCGGGGTGGGAATCGTAGTGATTCCGCCAGAAATCTTGCTCCGCCACGATCTGCCAGCACCGGACCGCGTCTGCTTGCAAAAAGATGGTAGCGCGCGAGCACGGTACGAAAAGACCGAGAGGCGTGAAAACAACCAAGCGGTAAGGAGGCTAAGGTATATTTAGAGCAGAGGAATACACAGAGCAGGGTCGGTGCAATCAATCAGACTCATGTACTTGTATCCGCACGCCATGGTCGTCAGCTAGACCATGGACCTCACATCCCGGAAGCCACTCTGACACTTGCACTCTGTTGGACTGGGTACTAAAGAGGTAGCAGGGTGCGAGCACCGCACACGGGCCCGCACAGAAGAAACGCCAAAATCGAGGCTCAGTTTCGTATTTCATCGCCACCAGTGGTGTCAACACAGGTTGTGCAATAACATTGTAGGACCCACGCCCGCGGAGCAACGTTTCTTAGGCCTGCTCTGTAAGTTCAAGTGAAAATATTGAGCCCCTGTTTCTGAACGAAATGTATGTAAACTGCAGGCCCGTATTGTACAAAAAGACTGAGAGGCGTGAAAAAAAAACTGATGATGATGAGCAGAAGCATTTAAAGAGAAGGGCGGGTGCAACCAATCATACTCATGTGGCCGCATGCCGTGGTCGTTAGCTAGACCATTGACCTCGCATCTCGCTCACGGTCACGAAGAAAAATCGAGTTGGGGGATCCTAACGACAGTGGCGGGCGAGTGAACCACACACCGCCGGACGACGATTAACCAGCCTCTGGCGCTGCTGCACCCCAATGCACTGAAAAAAACACCACTAGGCAGGATTGCCAGGAATTTTCTGGAATTTTCGTCGGTGCAGGATTTCACATGGGCCGTGCTTGCCGCGCTTGGGTTCGTTACTGTATGTCGGATGAAGCCAAAGTCTTCCGGCTGCATATGCTGAGAAAGGACCGCCTTCGCGAGAATTAAGTACTACGAGGAAATAGATAAATCAGGGAGGGGGTACGCACACCCTATTCCCTAACCCAAACCCTGACCCAACTTCCCCGTCTTGCGTGATTTCGTCCAACATGTTTTACGTGATGGAAAAAACCCGCGAAGGGTACTGGCTGAGGGAACTGTGGGCTACGAAACAAACGGTGGCCGGAAGACACCACATATTCTACAAACCATGCTACAGTATGCAGCTGTAGACAAAGCATCCTCAATGGACGTGTGCTCAGTCACGTGTATACGGTAAGCTGTAAGTGACACCTGAAGGGGATCCGTACAGTCCATTAATTCCCGTTCTGCTTCAGTGGATCCAGCCGGAACTGGAAAACACGTTCGAAAAGAGGTCAACATTTGTGTGGGACTTGCGCAGCCAAATTCTGCCTGGTCAGGACGTCTTCCCTAAAACCACCAAACTGTTCCAAACGACGTACTACTGAATTCCCCATCCTCTATCCCCTGCTTCATCATCGTTGGGTTTTCGCCGTACCCAGCGGAACTTATGCCCTTGTACATTCAGGTAGCATGGAAGACGGAACACTTTTCAGCACACCAGTCGTGTCCAGTATAGGCCTCCAAAAAACATAGCACCAACGCGTACGGGACTACGTGGTAGAGGTGGCGTGGCGACGGCTGTGGATGAATCTCGTTGACCGGAAGGAGGACGCTTGTCTACGAAACACAAGGCACTGCTGGGAGCATGCGGCCATTATCGTGCACTCTAGCCAACCTCAAGGATGCACATTAAGCGGTCCTCGTGTGATACCTCCAACAGCACCTGCCACAGACGATCGACACACGCGTGTCTTCCTCACGCAAACCGCTACGACACGAGCAACCGTGCCTCCATATACGCAAAATATGCGTACAATTGACGATCCAAGATGTATTTCATGACACCCACACCAAACCAGACATTACTAGCTCGCACGAACGAAGGGCGCATGAACAGGTGGTACGCAGAAGGATCCAGAACGTCGGTGGTATCCAGCTTATCTCGACCCAACCATGCACAGCAGCCGAATGCATTCTTTGCCGCCACGAGACCCAGTGCAGAAGCCGAAATCAAAGCATTACGCTGGTCAGGAAAACCATTGGACCGCTCTAGTCAGCGCCGACTTTGCAGCTGAACTGTTGGAATTCGGCTTCAATAGAGACAACTGGAAAACTGAAATGTGAAAATAGACAAACGCGTTTAAACGCAGCAAAAGCGCTGGGACGGCCAAGGTGGCGGAAAAAAAAAAGAAAGTGCTGCGTCGAAACATCGCATCACACGTCGATCGCCACACACGGGGGTGTGCTCTGCTTTTTGCACCAGCACTTCAAAGCAGGTTGTTGATGAAGAGATCGGCATAGGCCACGCAGGTAGGTGAGGTGCTGCACCAGCTCAATCTGTGAGGAGGGTGATCAAGAAGCCTCGCTTTTGCTATCTTGCGCTGTGGCAACGAGAGACAGACCGACCAAAATTTGCCACGAGAGAGAGAGAGACACACACACACAGACAGAACATCAGCAACAACCAACAGGGGTAGGCGTGTACCCCGTTATGTAGTAGAGCTCATCACCGCGCGTATGAAGAATAGGTGCGCTGTTTTCTGTGTGTGCAAATCAATTCGTGTCTAGACAGGCCCGATCTTCCTCTTTCTCCGCCTGGTGTTTCTTCTCCGGCCCACTAACAATCCAGCAGCATCAACAGACAGATGATCAAACACACGTACGATTGCTGCTTTCTGTCTTGGAAAAATTTCCACACCTACCGCACTTCCCACAAGCAGAGCAACCGCCAGAAAGACGTATGCGTAGGTCTGGCTTTCGTTGCCAGCGACAGAGTCCATCCACACAACAGCAGCTTCCGTGGTGCCTGGAGTTTGATACATCAGGCTATCCCACAACGGACAGCGCTCGCACTATAGATCTAAGAACTTTGCAGTAGAGAAGTTGAGACTCGAAAAAATCAGGAGCTGTACTCGAGAAGTTGAGCACCATTTCTGAGCCCGGTGTAAGAACCCCTGCACTAAAAACCAATGTAGCGGCCATATTTTGCCCACAAGAGGAACTAAGAATCGTAGCCTCTCGGCCGAAACTAGAGGTTCCTAATTGCGGGCACCAGCTGCATAGTAGACTACTACTGCTGCTGCTGTTGTTGTGGTGGGTCTTTGCTTGGTCCTCGTACATCTATTTCGTCCCCTGAAAGCGACTTTCGATTTAGGAAAAAGCCGGGCCAGGCCGCTCCTGCTTTTCTATGCATAAATCTGTGTGCCGCTTTCTAGACTGAGGAATTCGATGTTCCCCCGCTTCTGAGGAATGTTCCCAGAACTGGACCGTTCATCCAAAAAAAAATCTAGGAAGTGTCAAACGGTGATCCGACACTCCCCAACATCTCTTGAGAATTCGATGCTCCAGCTCGGCGGCAATAATAATAATGCCCTGTGACAACCGTTGGCTCTTAGCGATCCGTACAAGTCTCTGGGCGACTCCTGATAATTTACACGTCGAGTTTGGCTGCTGCATGTTTCGATATCAGACATACACTCGGCGTTGGGTACACACAGCAAGCAGTTGTGTTATTTTTCCCTTGCACAAAGTCACCTGGCACAGACGCTCCTCCCATGTGCACCCCGAGCGCCAGCAGCTCGCCAGGCAGCTTGCTTTCGTCGGGCACGGGCCGGTCAAGAACCAGCTTCGTCGCGCCCGCCCGCCCAACGAGCTCCAACACATCCGCCACAGGGAGAGGGCTGATCTCGGCGGCACTGCTGCTGCTGATGTTGCCCATGGTGCTGCCCCTTTGCTGGCGACCAACTTTCCGGTGCCCACCGCCGTGTGTTGAACGATTGAAGGAGCAGTTATCGTACGTCTGGCGTCCAAGCCCCTGTAAATGGGGTGTATTGTTGCCCGTGTATCGGAAATGGACTGCTTGTGCGGTGGGTGTAAGCACAGAGCGGCAGTGATTGCAGGGGGCAGGTACGTGGCCGGGTGGCATGGCCGAGGAAGAGAAACGAAAGCGCGCGAGCGCGAGGCTCCGTATATCGTCGAAGAACCGGTTCTATTTTTCGGTCGCGGTACATGTTCCCGCTCGGGCCAACTGCGGCGCATCGTATCCCCGCACTCACTGCTGTAGGTGCTTTTGTTATTAGCATCGACCGCGCTAAGGGTGGGTCCTACGTAATTTTTGGAAAAGTCGAACATCGAACATCGAACAAGCGGATAGTTCGAAGTTCGACTTTTTGGGTCCATTGAAATTTGCAAAAAAGCGTGAAAAAAAATCCCACACACACACGTTTTTGCGTTCAACAGCCCGCGTTGTTGGACCACGCCCGGAAAACCCAAGGGCACTCGACTCTCGAAAAGATACGAGTGTCGAGGAACAGGGACGGCGCCAGGAGGAGGAGCACAAGAAGCAGCCCCACCAGCAAAAACAGCACCGGTTGATAGTAGCTAGCGCTCGAAGCCGCGGGGTGGAACCCCGGCATCCCTTGCGGCCTGATGCCCACATGCATTGCCGCGGGACCCTGCCGACTCACACCAACACTGCTGCAGCTGTTTGGCTGTCCAGCAATGCTGTATGGTTGCGACGGGAAGGAACCCCCGTGTGATTAACCTCACACCTGGCCCCGTTTGTGCACGCGGGGCCCTGGGATCCAGCGCAAACTCGTCGTCGCTCTGTGCAGACATGGGTATTGCTGTTGCTGTCCTGCAAACCTCTCTGTCGTTCTCCCTCTCCCCGAGATTGTGTTTTTTGGTGGTGTGTGTTGGGTGCACGTGCGTGATGCATGCGTGCGGGTTTTCTTTTTTGTCGCCAATTCGGTCCCAAAAGTCCACGGGACTGTAGGTTAGGTATAGGTTTTCGAGTTTTAGGCGGAATCGCCCCTGGAAGATCCGGCGTACAATAACTCGAAAACCCGAACATCTCTTTGGGCTGTTGTTGGACCTTCCTGGCCAATCACATGATTACACCGCTTGTTCGATGTTCGATGTTCGAGTCCAAAAAAATTACGTAGGACCCACCCTAACCGGCTGACCAATGAAAAGACGTCAGTCTTAGTGCGGTTGAAAACACAAAACACTTCTACCATGGACTGTTGTAGGTGTGCGAAAGGAGAGTGAGGTCTCGTTGTTGTGGCCAGCGCATCAGCTTGAAAAGTGTCCGAGGTTTGGTGGATGGAAGGGCAAGAGAGGCTACAGGCTCCAAAATGCAGAAAGCAACAATCATTGGAGCGCATCTCTCCCGGGTTGCGGAGAGCATGGCGGCGAAGGGGCAAGCCTTATTGTTCAGACTGCCACTGAATGCGCACGTCAAACATCGCCGAGCATGATGAGCTTGCTGAGGCGCAGCATACGCCGCGGCGCCACACACGATGAAAAATCGTTGCTGGGCCACCTTATTATGGGGATTGTGTGTGTACCCCAACACGAAGCAGCAGAAGCTGACGCCCACCAACGCTAGTCGTCGGTGTGATAGCTCGTGGAGTTTGTAGCAGCAGAAGCACAGCACTTCAGTGCAGAAGATGGAGAGATGTGGTAAACACGGGGCTTATGTGGCCAACATAGACAGATACACCCGACAGACGGTTGTAGTCCAGGCAGTATGCCAGCAGCATCCAAGGTACGACAAGGACATCTAAAGTACCCAGACAGTCCGATAAATCATAGAGAGAGATACCGAAGAGTGAGGTCGTGCACCGAACGACAGACCGAGCTACAGACTACAGCTAGTTCCTCTGCATGCGTTACGTTCCAAACGATACATAGATAATACATACGTCATTCGTCTACATAAGCAGTAGTACTGAACATTGACTAAGACAGGAGATGCGTAGGCATTCCCATAACACTCCCTTCAATGAACGTTGTCTGCGACAACATGCGAAATTTGATGACCGTTTCATGCGAAAAATAGCTGCCAGCAATATCTGGTGAAATGAGTGTACACAAATAAACAATATAAAAACAGATTGATCACACCGTGATTCAGCAGTCATTAGCTACTCCCCGAAGTTCTTGATGAGGTCAAGTAGAAGACGGAGGCGATGATTGCTCGGGAATTTGGTTCCGATGTCGGCGAGTTGATGATCCGTAGAAACTTAGTGGATGGTGATTGCGCCTTCCTTCACCAGCTCTCGAACACAGAAGAAAAGTAAGGCGATGTGTTTCGTACGGGAACTGTAGGCTTGATTCCCGATTACGTGAAGGGTGGCCGTGTTGTTTATGTACAACGGCACTTGACCGAACTGCTGTCCGAACCCTAACTCAGTCATCATATTAGAGCAGAACACCGCTTCCTTCATCGTTAGAGCTGCAGCCAGCAGCTCTGCCTCCATGGTCGACATTACCGTTAAATCTTGCAGACCCGTCTTGAAGCTTACGGGAGCCTTCGACATCATGATCATGTAGGATGAAGTCGACCTCGCATTATCAGGGTTGCTCTCCCAGTTGGCATCCGAGAATGCGGTCAGTTTGAAGCCTCCTCGCTTGTACGTGATGCAAAAATCCTGTGTACCCCGTAGAAGATGCTTAGCAGCACCCATGTGCGCCTTCGCTGCCTTGGACATCACGCGTGCAAGCTGGCTTGTAGCATGACATCGCACCTAGTAATCTGAGCGAGATACATGATCGATCCGGTGATGGCCTGATACCTCTGCGTTTTCTCCTTATTCAGAACAGTCTCGGTAGGCTGCTCCGTGGATAGCTCCGAACCAACGCTTGGAATACTCGTGGGCTTGCATTCCTCCATACCAAACCGCGCAAGAATGGACCTTGTGTAGTCGGCTTGTGTAATGGTGAGCGTTCCATGTTCACCATCACGAGTGACCTGCATCCCTAGCACAAGTGACACATTCCCCAAAACACTCATTTGGAACTGCTCCATAAGCTTCGTCTTAATTGCTTCTATCACTTCGATGTTTCCGCCGATGACGACAAGATCGTCGACGTAGAGGGTGATGATCACAATCGTGTGATTGCGCTTGTAGATGTACACGCAGGAGTCCGACTTGAGTGGGTTACACCCAAGTTCGATGAGTTTTAGATCGATTGTTTTCTAGCAGTTCTGGGAGCTTTGAGCTGATCCGTATTGACTCTTTCCAAGCTTCATTACAAGCTTCTCTCCGTTTGCGTTACTGGCTTCGAAGCCAGGTGCCATCTTCACAAACACGTCCTCCTCTATGTCAGCATAAAGAAAAGCAGTTTTGACGTGAAGTTGGCGTACCTCCCAGTCCATCTCAGCAGCAATGGCAAACACCATCCGCACACTTTGCAGTCTGCAGACAGGAGCGAAGGTTCCACCGCAATCCTTTTCCGGAACTTGATTCCAGCCCAGGGCTACCAGTCTCGCCTTGTACGTGCAGTCGCGCTGACCTTGAACACCCATATAGAACCAATGACATCTTGATTATCAGAAACTTCAGATAGCGGAACGAGCGTATAAACCTTTAGCTCTTGAAGACTCTTGATCTCCGTCTCGGCTGCTTGTTTCCATAAGTCTGCTTCCGCGAGCTCCATGGCCTCTTCGAAAGTGCCAGGTACCTTGCTCGTTCCCCTAGAAGAACGACTTTCGAGTTGGGTGCTTGTTGCTGCATAGGTGTACTCGACAAAGCCAAGCTGCGCATCTTCGTGCGCTAAATTTACGTCGGGAAACTCCCCCTTCGCGAAGTAGGCAAGCTTTTTGAGTTCGCGAACAGATCCCGCCGTAGGCACACTCCCAGCACGAGCAAACCTGGAACGAAAGTTTCGAGGAGGAGTTGACGTAGCCCTGCCACGCGTGGAAGGGGCAGACCCGGAAGTCCGACCACGCGCAGGACTACCTCCCGCTGGAGCAGGTGCAGGAGTGGGAGTACCCTCCCCTTGAGCAGTGTGGAAGTGTCTCCCGGAGCAGCAGCTGGTGAGGATTGTTGCGCAGAAGAAGACGGAGCACCCGAAGACCGAAGGTCTCGGGCAGTTGCTTCATGAATTTGGTCGAGAAGAGAACGCACCCACACGTCATCTGACATGCGGTATTCCGAAGACGAGTCATCGAGATCAACGCGTGACATGTAATTGCACAAGTCGCGAATGAGATCCTCAGAATCGTCGTACGAAAATGTGCCCTCATCAAACCCACTCACCACGCCCGGTTCCGGCATGGCCGACGGTGTCTCGATGAAGACGACGTTGCGGCTCTCGCGTACTCTCCTCGTTTCCGGGTTGTCAATCCGAAAAGATTTGCTGTCGACGCTGTAGCCAACCAGCCGTCCTTCCCAGGGACGAGCATCAAGCTTGTTGGTATGGGTCTCCACGTGAACAAAGCTCTGGCTCCGATCGCCCGAAGGTGGCCAAGATAGGCCTCCTTGCCATGAAGGGCCTTGAAGGGCGCCACGTTGTCCAAAGCCGAGTGTGGAGCACGGTTGCTCAGATACGAAGCGGCCATGAAGAGCTCTCCCCACAGAAAGTGCAGTAGACCAGAGTCAGCAAGCAGACAGCGTACCATACCCGCTGGCGTTCGTCCGATCCGTTCATTCGCGCCACTTTGTTGAGGAATGTTTGTGGAAGCAAACTGTAAATTGATTCCGACATCACGTCAGTATTTGCGGAAAGCCGAACTCGTGTACTCTCCACCATTGTCCGCCCGCACACATTCTAGCCGCAGTTCACGTGGTGTCACGACACATTGGTTAAAAAGCTGAAGAGCATCAACTGTAGCACTCTTCTCCTTCATCAGGAAGACTTCATTCCACTTGGTGTGCTGGTCGACGAACTTGTTGATGTACAGGAATCCTCCCAGTGCCGGAGGTGAAAATGGTCCGATACCTGTTTGGGATAATTCTGTTTTTTGCTTTTTCCGACGGCGCAAACGTCGCAGGCGCTCAGCTCTCCGTTATACTCGACACCATTCCCCTGTACCTTTCGCAAGATGTCGAAGCTCCTGCCGTGGATGTGTCCTACGCGGCGATGCCATAGGGCAGCAGACTCGACCCGCAGAGCCACACCAGAGATGTCGCCCGTTTCAGGGAGGTCCATCGTGAAGTGGTATAGCTCATCGCCCTCCTAGAAGTTAAAAGGTAGTACCGCGTGTCCTACCTCCAACCGCGGTCTAACAGTGTCGAAGACGGTGGCAACACCGTGTTTCAGGCACTCTTTGGCGAAGAACAGGTTTCTCTTTAGACTTGGAACCACATATGCGTTGAAGTTGACGGCGATTTTGCGACCATGAACATCAGAGACCAAGCCGTGGATTGTGCCTGTTGCAGTCCCTTCCAGCTGATAGTCGCCAGCTACGTAGATGTGGCGTGGTACTGCTAGGATAGCGTAGTCAGTCATGTACCGATGCAAGTCTGGAGTAAGGAACGGATCCAGGTAGTGATGCGATGCTCCACTATCCACCATCGGAGTGATGGATGAACCACGTGGAGGAGGCGCACCCTGCAGGGCAGAAGGCGTAGCCAAAAAGGTCACGCCAAAAGCACCAAAGAGCCCGTTTGAGCTGTCCTGTTCCTGGCGCCGCTCAGCAGCAGGACCAAGCTTCAGGGACGGAACCTCTGTTGCCGCAGGTGATGTTGGAGCTGCTCCTCCCGATGCACTGGATCTGGAGTCGACGGCGGCGAACGTCAAGCCGAAAGATGGTAACTTTGTTCGATCCCCACGTGTCCGCTTCCGATCACGTTCGCTTGGGCCGACGGCGTCTGACTGAGTTCGTTCTGTTCCTTGCACTCGGCGTCGGAGTGTTTTCGTTTTGAGATGAGAGCACCACTTGTCTCCGCCGCTTCCCCGTTTCCAGGGCTTCTTGCCTTGCCGTCGATTTCCTTTCCCTTTGCCGTGTTTCGGATACTCGTTGGCATAGTGCCCAGACTCTTGACAGTTACGGCACTGGACGTTGCTCGATTCGGCCGACATGGCGACCCCACGGCCAGCTACCGACGGACCAGACGACTTGCTGGAAAGTTCGTCGATGTACATATTTACCATTGTTGTGCGAATTTCAGTGAGGCCGAACGTCCTGTCTTTGTGGCTAGTCTGTCGTATGAAATGGTTTTCCTTGGGCAGTGCCCGCAAAAGCACGTCTTCATAGCTCTCGTCAGGAGTTTTCTCCCCCATGTCCTCCAGACGCAGGCGGAGATCGTCCATTTTGGCTAGGAAGTCCGAAGGGTCTTCACCAGATTTCATCGCGGTATGGAACAACTTATCCCGACACGCACGGCGAGCTTCTTTTGAAAATCCATCAAAGCGATCCTCGGGAGCTTTCCACGCCCCTGCACCGTCTCCTGGGTTTCGCTTTGTGCCTTTGAACGGTTTGACGGTGATGTGGGCGGATCCTTCTGTCCCGAAGAATAAAATCGAGAATAGTTGAGAATTGGTCCTTTGCCACGTGGCCACTTCCGCCGGAGTGGCGGACGTAGGGTCTGGACATGGGACTCCGTCGAGGACGTCGAGCATATCGACGGCGTGAAAACTTACAGCTTCACGCATTTTGTCTCTCCAATCCCGAAATCCAGGGCCAGAGCATTTTTTGATTGACTCAAGAGTCCTGTGAAACGATGATGATTCCGTCATGACAGCACGAAAAATCAATCTAAGTCCCCCCCAGAACCCGACAACTCTTGTTCACAACGCGACAGGCGCGTTGTTTGTTCGATGCTGCACTCAAAGCACAGGCTTTTAGGTGTGACTGCGGCCCGAAAGCACACGATCTCCCCCTGTCCAGGAGATACAGATAAGCGTTCCCCCGAACTACTGAACGCGTGGAGCGTACAGCAGAAGACCGACCGCGGATGACGCAGCCGCGGTATTTTGACGTCGAAGTAGTCAACTCCGGCCACGTCCTGCAGGCACACGGGTCAGATGCACTGCTCAGACTTGCTACACTCTTTTTCAGTGCAGGCTTTTTCGGTTGCAGCACCGGGGTGCGAACAGGCCAAAGTCTGCACAGCGGCACAACTGTGACAGCCTTTGCTGCGGGGCTCGCGCGCAGATTCCCGGGTGGGAAGATCGCCCGGGAAGACGATATCCCTGTCATTCGCTGACGTGACCGTTCGCGGATTACGTACGCATTCCCAGGCGTTCGGACAAACAGGGAGGCGGACGTACATCTATGTCAAACCCGCGGCGTTGAATATTGGCCGAAAAACAACGCCGTTACAACCTGGGAGAGGTATTTTAAGATGTACAGCATATCCACTGTGCTACAAGTCAGCGGCTGACTTGTAGCATAGTGGATATGCTGTACATCATAACAATAGTACAACCGGGGTCCTTCAGCCTGTTATAGCTGTTGGACCTCGGTAAACCCCAGCGTTGTAATCCCTGTAATCAGCGCTCCCCCATGCGGTTCATCGACTTACAGGCGGGAATATGTGTCTTCACTTGAACGACTTGTATACCGTCTCTCAGGCGTATCCCAGACTTTTTCGGAAAGAAGGCGTCACAAGTGGTCCACGAGGGATTCGAACCCCGATTGTAATTTTTGGTTGTGAGCCACTGAATCAGCGCAGCGCCGGGTTCTTCGTGGAGCGGACGCGGTGTGTCTGGGCACTGCTGTACATCCTGGATTGGGTCTTTGGACGAAGATCCGCAATGAGTGAACCCGCTTGCTTGCTGGACACGGACTGATCACCTGGCGTTTACATCTGCACTCTCGGTACGAAAGGCACTAATTTGTGGAGAGCATTCGGGGGCACAATTTCAAGGCGTTGATCTTGGTCGGCGAATAGGATGGTGCACCTGTGCTTGTAGTTCTTTCCGCGCGCCGATACATTGGGTCGGGACGTGTGTTTGCTCCTAATACCAGGCAGAACAAGCAAATTCGACCTCTGATCGGTCAGGTCTTCGGCCAAGCATTCCCGCCAGCAGCAGCCAACGTGATCTTCCGTGTTGAAGGCTTGACCCACTTGATCTCCATGCACAACAGCACAATCAATTACCGATTGGCCAAGTCGTCGGCCAAGCGTAGCTGACAGCAGCAACCAACGTTCGTCTCATATATATAGGCCGCCTTAGTCTCGAAGCCCTCACGCATTTCTTTGTGGGGCCTGTTACCCGCGTCAGACATGTCACTGAATGCTGCTCAATGGATCGTAGAAACACGAGTGGTTCGCCACAAATGCTATGAATTCATTGGAGGTTCGCCACTGACGATGTGAATTCACTAAAAATCGAAAATACATATCCTCGACCATAACCATATGGATTGAGATGGATATTATGAAGAAAAATCATGAAAAAACATGATGTATTACGTTCTCCGCTCCCTCCAACGCAAACGTTCACACTTTCCGAAGGCGGTAAGCTGTTGCGCATGGCCAAGGAATGTCGCAAGCCTTTATCGGATACTACCCCCCTCCAAAAACGCCGACTACAAAAAACTATTGCTCTCTGTATTATGCCCCCAGACACCTGTAACGACGAATAGGTTTCTCGTCATCAAACATAGAGTAACATCCGTCATTCTGCGGTACATGCCAGGCGGGAGGGGCCGAGTCCTGCACCCCTTCCGGGAAAAAAACTCGTCCTCCCTTTCATGAAATCGCCGAGACAAGAGGCACTGCTCACACCGAGGAACGTCTTCAGCCTCAAAACCTTAAACACTGATCATCGCCAACTCGAAAACAACTCACCATCCGTAAAAACCAGACAACAAGCCCCGACAGAGACATTCGATCTTTTGGGGATCATGCACGGTTGCAAACTGCTGTCCCTTGACCGCAGGTTCACAGAGAGACCACTCTCAGACGGCCACATGAAAACGCCGTTGGGAAATGAGAGAGCGTGACTACGTTGAGGCAACGTGGAGGGGAGGACCACCATCCTGACATGTCGGGAGCAACAACAGACACGAGCTAAGTGAATCTCTACCGACAGCGACATGGGGCGGCTAATAATCCAGCCTTGGGCACGATTACGGGAAATTCACCTGCTCGCTACCGGTACTTCCCCTACCTATGGTGGTGTCCGACGTGTGCTCCATGATCCGATGCCTTCCGTGATATATCTAACAACGCATTCGTACGTTGACTATTTCAGAAAGGTACAATGGAAAATCTACCACTACATATCGGTGACGTCGAGGATGCCAACACGCATGAATTCCAACCATCCAAATCGCAGGCGGAGGGAGGCGGTACAAAGGAAAACTAGGTGTCCATCTAAACCACGTTGCAGCACGTTGCTGAACAACTAGCCCGTGCATTTACCCTCTGTTTCGCCAACGCTGTGTCGCAGGCCGTTCCCTGCAACAACACATAGAACCGTGTGCACCATCACAACATAACATTTCTCACTATTTTACTCCGTCTGAACCAGGCCTTTTTCCGTCAAACAAAGGCACAAATGAAGTTTGCGTCTGCAAAAAACAAAAAACATATCAGTTCCTGTCGTGTCCTCGCCTCACTCCACATGTCTCCGTCGGATAACGGCACCACTCATGTCCGCATCTCCAAAACAAAAAAAAAGACATAAAACCGTCGCAGCCATGTCCTCTTCTCAACGGCATCAATGACTTCAAAGCCTCCAACAGACCAAGAAGAATTATTTCCGTCGGTCGTTCGTTCGCTTTACACTGACAGTGACTGCATCTGTCTCCGTCAAACACCACCAACATCCGCATCTCACAAAACAACGCAAGGAAATACCCGTCGCCGTTGTGTCCTCTTCTGACCGAACCTGCCTCCGTCAAACAACGACACCACTAACTTCGCGTCTGCAACAAGCAAAAAGAGTGCAACATCCACAGCAGTCCTGTTCTCCTCTGACCGAGCCTGTCTCGGGTAAAAAACGACATGATCAAACTCCGCATTTAAAAAAAAAAAAAATGAGAAACCGTTGCCATCGTGTTCTCTTCTGACCGAACCTGTCTCCGTCAAACAACGACACTACTGAACTCCGCGTTTGCAACAAACAAAAAAAGAAACATCCGCAGCGGTCGCGTTATCTTCTCTGACCGAATAGTCGATGTCTCGGGTCCAACAACAGCATCATCAAACTCCGCATCTCAAAAAAAACAAAAAAGGAACGACCGTTGCCGTCGTGTCCTTTTCTAACCCCACTTGTCTCCATCAAAAACCGACACGGCTATAAACTCCGCGCCTGGAACAAACAGAAAAAAAGTATGCGGTCGTGTCCTCTTCTGACCGGACCTGTCTCCGTCAAACAACGCCACGACCAAATTCCACCCTCAGCAACTCTTCAAGAAAATAGGCGTTCGCTCCGTCGTGCTTCCTCTTGTCACTGCATGGCCTGCAGCACGGCGTGCCTGGTGCAGATCACGATGGCCGCGGAGCTCAACACTACCACTACCAATGCCCCAGCCTGGTCGTGTCGCATCAGTAAGGCAGCGCAACCGGNCGTTCGTACTACGTAGTTTGTCGCATAGTCCACGACTACCGTATATGACACAAGATAACACACCCCCTGGACCGATTTTCAAAGCTCGATCATTCCACGACGAAGAGGATGCACAAACGAAACGAAACTGTTTCGGAGAGCTCTCGACGAGACGGGTTCAGCGCCGCCTTTTTTTCGGCCCTGACCTGTTTCTGCTGTTGATAAATCGAGTTTCAAAATCGGCCAAAAGGGCTGCGTTCTTTTGTTTCGTACCAGTATTCGGTAGTACACAGCACGTGAGGGTTCGAGAGAAGTCGAGGATGGGAGAGAGTCGCTCGCAAAGTAGGAAAACGGCGGTACACCTTGTGGACGTCTCGCCAAGTGCAATGTCGAGCAAGCCAACACGCACAGGTCACGGCATTTGGAAGCTTTTCACTATCCAGCCGGCTAGCGAGGCTTGATGCTAGCGACAAAAGAGACAGGCATGACCCTTAGAACCAGTCCCGGCAAGCTATTCACAAGGACACACTACACCGGAGTGTGCCCTCAAGATGACATGGCAATTTCGGAGACATTTCCGTGAATTATTTCCACAAGATTGAAACGGCTTCACGGGTCAGTGAGTCAGCCCGATGGATGCAGACACAACACATTACACACATACATTTACCTGGGTCCCTGCCTAGTGCCGGCATGTGCCCAGAATTTTCCCCGGGACTGTACCCGGACCGGCACAACTCGAAGTTTTGAGAATGACATGAAAAGTCAGTGTGTGCCCGCCGAACCACCTGCACTATACCGGGCATTGGCACCACTACACAGGGATCCCCACTGTAGAGTCCAAAGCAAGGGCATAAAAAAAAAAAAAAGGTCGGCCAGGGGCCGGGCATAACCGGGCGTGGATGGGGTGGGGGGGGTGGGGGGCACCTGGGTTCAAGAGAGACAGGCGGGGTGGACGTGTAAGGACGAAAGGCGTATGTATCTGTGCAGTGACACGCCGCGGACTGACTGACCTTGCGCTTGTTGAACTGCTTGTGCCACCTGATCTTGAGGTAGAACACCCCCGGCAGGAGGTAGCAGATCATGAACCCCACCTAAGGAAGAACCATCACCGGCAAGCAGAAGAGAAGAAGACGAAGAAGACCAGAACACCGTCAAGAACAAGAACAAGGACAAGGAGAGGAAGAACATGAACAGAACAATATCAAGGACAAAGAACAGTAAACGTCAACAACAGGCAACATCAAGAACAGGAAGGACAAGTGACCCACACACGCTTGCTGTTCCGGTCCCTTTTGTTCCCCTTTTGTTCAACGGCTGGTTCATAGCCGAAAACGAGTCAAACAACCACCACAAGAATGATCCATCAATCGACCATACTAGCCAAGGAGAGTAGACCCCCGTCCAGATCAGCAGGGCGAGGAAGAGCCTGTCGCTTTCATCCCTCGTAACGTAGTCATGGGAAAAAACAGCACCAACAAGGTCGCGAAGTTCCCGTCTCGCGCGCTAAATAGTCATCCTTGAGCGAGACTCGGCGTGGCGACATTGAGATGTGTGCTCAAATCTACGTCGCAACTGGTGCTACTCTCTCTGTACTCAATCAACACAGGAAAAACAAACGCAGTGACGCGCCTGCGTTGTCGAGCAGGAAAGGCTTCAACCAGGGCTACACTACACCGCAGCCAGTGGTTTGAAACAAGCAAAAAACCCAAACATGTTTTCAACCTCCAAGAGTCCATTTCCCGCACCCAAACTAAGGAGCAAGCAAGCTATCCAATTCGAAAAATATAGCATACAGTAGTGGTCCCAATATACATGACGGTGCAGTGACAGACGCGTTATATCGAGGCCCGCGCTACTGGGGGAACGTCCCTGGTTGTATTAGTCTGGCTAGGTTGGGCCAAGGAAATAAAAATACGAATACTGCGGTGTATCGGGAACTGCGCTATTCGGGACCGCGGCGTATCGGAACGGACCAACACCGTAACGACGGATGATACCTCGAGCAATCGACGCGGCCGACCATCCCCAGGATTCAGGCGATCACCACAGCCCTCGGCAAATAGATGGCCGACCCCTTACTTGTTCGGCAAATGTGTGGCCAACTTCTTAGAATTTGGATTTCTCCGGCAAATGTATGGCCAACTTCTTAACAGTATGGATTCTTTTTAGGCTGCTAAGCTCCTAGGTGATCGCATGCCAATGTATCGTAGCACATGCATGTGAAATCGACCGAATGAGGCAGCAGGCATCCAATGAGAGACCCGCCACATGCAAGTAGAATCGTCTAAATGAGGCAGCAAGCATCAATTGACGAAAACTTACATGCACCGACATCAAAAAAGAAAGATGTTCGTACTGACGATGCGCAAAATGCTCCGACGACGCACACGCCACCTTTTTTTAACTTGGATTTTTCGTAGGATAAACTTCTGAGCTGCCAACCTCTTCAGCGGTGGCGCGTTCTGTATCCACCAACCGAAAATGGACAATTGTTCTTACCGATGATCCGCAAATGCTCCAGACGACGCCTACGCCTGGCACCGACAGCGCACAAAAGAGCGAGAACCCCATGATGGCGACGGTAGTCGCCACGTGTCGCACCGCCTGCAAAAAAAAAAAAAAAACGAAAAGGATTTTATTGCGTCCCCAAAACTGAAAGAACACACGCACACACATACTCTCCGGAAAAAGCTTAGCTTTCGCCAATGACACGCCCCCTCACGGGGTCCTAGTTCATGGCACTTGGACGTTTTTCGCGTTTCCCACCGCACTGAGACTGACTTCTTTCCATTGATCCGTTGGGGTTGTCGCGTTCGGTGCAAATAACGAAGACACACACGCAACCTCGCGTAGCACGGGCGGGAGAAAACGATGTCCTGTGAAATTTCTTGTGATATTTGTACATACACGGTGTTTTCGTGATTGGCACCTGCTGGCGTCACTGACAAAAAGTCAGTGTATGGGCTTCAATAGACCCTGAATAAGCTCAGGATTTAGCTCGTTGATTCCCACTCACTGTGAAGACTTCTACACATCATCTTCGACTGCGTTGGCGTTTTCTCGGACGGGTAGTCTTTCTGTGTGTCAAATATATAGTACTTTCTAAGAGGTATACACAGAGCAGGAAACGGCCTGGAACGGCCTAAGGAGATATCGACCTCAAACTTCGCGCGTGACTTGTCCCTAACACCCAAACACGCACTCAGTGCGAAAAAACAGAGAAAAACGCCCGGGATTCTAGGTATTGAACCCAAAGCGTTGTTGTTGTTGTTGTTGTTGTTGTTGTTGTTGTTGTTGTTGTCTTCACATCAAAAACCGTCCCGTTCTCTCTGCCCTGTGCCTTCTTCTGTCCGTACTAGTCTAACACTTGACGGGGCCGATTCCCGTGGTCACGGGGTAACGTACTCAACAAAGGTACACAAAAATAGAATGGACCCGGAGGGTCCGCAAGCCAAAAGGAGTCGAAGCGTGCCGCAAATATATTAGTCTTCCGAATACCCTAAAAAAATATTTCTACAAGATAAAAAAAAAATCAACTTGTGTAGTTCGCTTTTGCGTGTGCGCGAGAGCTATGTAGGCTCAGAATATGTTGCGCTTTGCGCCCTGCGCAACCATCCCGTCTTTCTCTGAAGCACCGGGAATCAAAACGGATTAATGCCAAAAAACAACAAGACAGCGGCTGTGTCGAACGGTAGAGAGACACCTTAGTGTGCAAACAAAAGGCAGAAGTATGTAGTAGGACGTGGGCCGGTGAAAAGTAACACTCGACAACAAACTTTCTTTAAGATTAGGGGTAGGGGATACGGTGTACGTCTCGGGAAGGCGGTCCCGCAACACACACATACTCCCACGATAACGTGCATACACATACACACGACCTCTCGAAAAACGGGACGAAAATCAATTCCACGAAAGCGAACGTGCGTGCCGCACCAGGAAGAAGGCTTTCGACTTGTTCACCCTCGTGCCCCCCGGGGTGGTCAGCTCTTCCCCGCTACCGTCCACCGGCAAGTAATCTTTGCCGCCTGCGCACCACCCCTAGCGAAAAAAAGCGAGAAATGCGAAAAACAAGAAGTGACAAAAAAGTGAGAAAAAAACAATGAAAAAATCGAAAAAACGAAGCGAAAACAAGGAGCAAGAGAGCAGAAACGAGAACCACAGCAGCCGGTAGTGGTCGTGTTGGAGAAAATCAAAACACGCGCGCGGTGAGCAAGCGATGAGAACAATGGCAGTAGTGCAACGTGTTGATTCGTGCAGTTATTGTTGTTGCTGTTGTTGTCTTCACATCAAATTAACGTTCCGGTCTCCTCTGAGTGCCTTCAAGCATCCTTACTGGTCAAAGCTGATGCGGACGCCTACGGTGTTCACAGACATACAATTCTTGGAAGGACAAAAAAACGACGTGGAAATGGTATGGCTAGGTCATTTGCGTGCGTTTTGTGTGTGGGATCCCGCATGCGATAAGGACGCCGGCACAAACCAGAACAACACCGCGCTCTCCGATACCGTGAACGAAAAGCCGTAACAAGCCCGGTTGTACCGGGGATACCCCTCTTGGAGAAGGGAGGCGACAAAGCACACGTGTGAGGTCGACGTCTGCGCTCTTGCAAGAATATTGGTAACGGGCGACAGCTTACTGGGTGCGACGCCCTAAGAGGAAGATTGACCAGGAACCCGAGTGGAATACATCATGCTTTCGTATAAATGGACAGCCACGGAAAATGAGATCGCTCTTGTAGAGCCCATTCAACGTGAAAAATAAAAAAAGTGGACACCAAAGAGACGTACGCAACCCGTTGAAAAATCTAAAGGACGCGCTGAAGCCGTCACAGAGCTGTTCAAAGAAAAGAGCACAATCAGAGGGCTGTCCCAAAATAAAGTACACAAATCAAAGAGCTGCCCCCAAAAAAAAAACACAGCCAGAGGGCTTGCACCTCCCCCCCCCTCCAGAAAAAAGCCAACCATGTTTACGCGCGCACAATCGACGGGTCCCCCACCTGCAGCTTCGCGGCGACGGAGTCCATCACCAAAAACACGATGTCGCGGCACGGGAGCACGAGAATCGTGATTGCCACGAGCATCGTCAGGCCCATGCCCACCCTGCCGACGATCATCACGCGGTCGCTCGGCGCAAAGTTGAGGAGGATGTCGTCCTGCTCAGCGAATTTTTGGGAAAAAACGAAATAACATTGAGAAGAAAATGGTGTTGAGTGCTGAGGGAAATGCCATCCTGTCCACCAGCGGATTGAAACATTACAGAAACTGACAAAAAACGAAAACAAAGCAACCCTTCAAAAAACGAATGGATCCGAAAAAACGAAATCGAGGAGAGTCGTCCAACACAGCAATCCGCAAAAAAAAAAAGCACTTGGTAGAGAGCCCTCTGAGACTCCAAAGTTGAGGAGGATGTCAACCTGCCGACGAGTTGACAAGAAACGAGAGAAAGAGTGAAAAAATATTAACAAAAAACAGACTTATGGGAAAACCCTTTTAAAACTGAAGAAAAACGTAGTTGAAGAGGATGTCGTCCTGCCCAGCGAGTTGAAACGACAAACGAAATAAAAAAGGCAAGGTGCCATGTATAAGGTAGAGCCCATTTTCAAGTACGTACCGATTGAGCTTGTGAACCTGGTGCATTCAGTAACACCGCTGCTGTCCGATCACTTCATGCAAGTCTCGGATTGGATGAGGCCTCTGGGGATCTAGGTATAGATTGGGAGCTTGTGAACCTACCGTGCTTTTACTCTCGGACACCATCGTCGACGATCACTTGATGTTAGTATGGATTGGATGGGTGAGGCCTTCGGGCAAACAGGTACCGGTTGACCTTGTGAACCTGCTGCGTTGCATTCTTTAACATTCGATCACGATGAACGCCTTGGAAACAGTACCGCTTGACCTTGTGAACCTGCTGTGTTGCACTATTGGGGAGGTTCCGCGAGTACCGGTCGGTCTGTACCCGCCCATAACACCGGTACTATTGTACCCAGCGTCGGCGCTACATTCAACCGGTACTACTGAGGGCCCCTGTCTGTTAACCTTACCCCTAACTCCATCGGTCACCTGAGTGTCCTCGTACGCGTAGAGGTACCCGCACAGGGCGAGGACGATGTAGAGTCCCGAGGTCAAGCCCATGGTGCCGTGCAGAAGCCCCTTCAGACGCTCGCGGGTGGGGTTAACGAAATGCGAATGCACCTGCACATCCACAAAATAAAAACACGCCGGTTTCCTTATAAACACATGTCGTACAATTCCCAAAATGCCTCAATCGCCGTAAAAATATCATTCCCCGTCACCCCCACCCAACATGATGTGTGCACCTGCGCACAAAAAAGGAACGAACACGCTGGTTTCCTACTAATAGATACCATCGTACAATCCCAAGAATGCCTCAATCCCCGCAAAAAAATCATTCCGCGCCACCCCCTTCCAAAATGATGTGTGCACCTACACAAAATAAAAGTAACGAACACGCTGGTTTCCAATTAATACATACCATCGTCCAATCCCAAGAATACCTCAATCACCACAAAAAAAAAACATTCCCCGTCACCTCTACCCAACATGATGTGTACACCCGATGTGCACAGGAAATGCAGGCAGAGGATGTAGAGAACGGCTCCTATATGTTGCCGCCACCTCCCACCTCCCACATCGCGAAGGAGCATCCCCCGTCACCCCCCCACCCCCCCCGTCACGGCAGGCCGATGGGATGTTGAAGCGGCACAGGAATAACAGGCAGAGGATTTAGCGAACATCTCTTCCATGCTGCCACCTCCTCCCACCCACCCCCACCTGCCGTTCCCCACACCAAGAGCAAGCATTCCCCGTCACTCCCACCCACCGGGGG
>CACKRE030000058.1:0-22350 GCA_902602495.3 Ectocarpus sp. CCAP 1310/34 | reverse complement strand
CTTGTTGCTGGAGAGGTTTTGGTACTGGAGGGCGCCAAGATCTGCTAGCTGCGGCGGGATCCTCGAAAAACAAGAAAACTCTTCGATCTGATGAGGTCACCATCTAACTTGTTGCTGGAGAGGTTTTGGTACTGGAGGGCGCCAAGATCTGCTAGCTGCGGCGGGATCCTCGAAAAACAAGAAAACTCTTCGATCTGATGAGGTCACCATCTAACTTGTTGCTGGAGAGGTTTTGGTACTGGAGG
Source organism: Ectocarpus sp. CCAP 1310/34 (assembly GCA_902602495.3). Taxonomy (NCBI): domain Eukaryota; class Phaeophyceae; order Ectocarpales; family Ectocarpaceae; genus Ectocarpus; species Ectocarpus sp. CCAP 1310/34. Next base: position 22,105 of record CACKRE030000058.1, on the reverse strand, counting down.
GCGCCAAGATCTGCTAGCTGCGGCGGGATCCTCGAAAAACAAGAAAACTCTTCGATCTGATGAGGTCACCATCTAACTTGTTGCTGGAGAGGTTTTGGTACTGGAGGGCGCCAAGATCTGCTAGCTGCGGCGGGATCCTCGAAAAACAAGAAAACTCTTCGATCTGATGAGGTCACCATCTAACTTGTTGCTGGAGAGGTTTTGGTACTGGAGGGCGCCAAGATCTGCTAGCTGCGGCGGGATCCTCGAAAAACAAGAAAACTCTTCGATCTGATGAGGTCACCATCTAACTTGTTGCTGGAGAGGTTTTGGTACTGGAGGGCGCCAAGATCTGCTAGCTGCGGCGGGATCCTCGAAAAACAAGAAAACTCTTCGATCTGATGAGGTCACCATCTAACTTGTTGCTGGAGAGGTTTTGGTACTGGAGGGCGCCAAGATCTGCTAGCTGCGGCGGGATGTGGCCTGTAGATGAACGTGTCAAAGCAGATCGAAAAAAAAGAAAACTCCTCGATCTGATCAGCTCACCATCTAGCTTGTTGTTGGAGAGGTATAGGTACTTAAGGGCGCCAAGATCTGCTAGCTGCGGTGAAATGTGGCCTGTAGATGAACGAGTAGCAGAATAGTTTTTGTGAGGTAGCGCGAAAAACATCCCGGAGTTGTAGAACATTGGTCCCGCCTATGCAAGAGCAGGTGCCCAGCCAAGAGGCGTACACTTATGACCTAAATGTCGCTGTTGTGTCACAGTACTGGGCCCTGTTGAGTGCAGGTATGTGTCCACAGATTTTGCCAGACACTACATGGGGCCACCGGCACTATTCCGAACACATGGATTTCTGTTTTATAGAGGGGTGCGGCGGCGACGGGTGGTGCGGTAGGTTTGGTTGGCGGTATATTGTCGCGGTAGCATGGACGAGTGCTAAATTCTGACATTCATTCCGTTTCACAAGAGTTTGAGGAGGGCGAGGGTATACCCCAGGGTGTACCTGAATCATTGGCGGAGCCCCTCTGGGGCTCCGTCCCAACACGTGTGTAAGGTGAACGCTCACAGTTTACACGGCCAATCTCGGAAGGAACTTTGACCCACCGCTAAGTAGCAACCAGTCTGTGAGTCGGCGCAAGAGAGATAGATCGGGATAGACCTTACCTAGACCCCCCTTGCTAGTCCTACCTTGATTAGCCCCCCTTGGTAGCCCCCCCTTGACTCAAATGGTAAGAAACGATGCAACTAAGCATGCAATGGATGAAACCAGTTGAACCCTAGCCAGTGTTTGTTACCCTAACACATGGGTGAATACTCTAAGCGATAGCGTTTTAACCACTGGTACCGTGTGTCGAGAGATTTGACCGGCACTATTCCGGACACTGGCACTAGTCAGATAAAGGGGTGCCGTGTACGGCACAAGAAAACTCACGCCCTGGACTGATTTTCATAGCTCGATTTATCAAAAGCAGAAGGAGTTGCAGCGCCGAATACGACGACGTTGGAGCCGGCTAGTCGAGAGCTCTCCGAAAACGTATCGTTTCATTTGTGCGTCCTCTTGATTCGTGGAGTAATCGAGCTTTGAGAATCGGTTAAGAGGGTATGTCATCTAATGTCGCACACGCTATTTAGGTTTTGCTACGGGAGTGGACAAGTTGGTGTGCGGAGATTTGACAGGCACTTTACCGGACTGTGGCACCACCGGATGCTGCATGACGTAAGATATCACACCCCCCTGGACCGATTTTCGTGCTCGATATCTCCACAGGAAAAACAGCAATGACGGTGCCGAAAATGGCGGCGTTGGAACCGTCTCGCCGAGAGAGTTTTCCGGAAACATACTCTTTGGTTTCGGCATCCTCTTCGTCGTTGAGTAATGGAGCTTTGAAACTCGGTCCGGTGTGTGTGGAATGGAACTCGGTCCGGGGTGTGTGATATCTTGTGCATCCTACGGTATTGAACCGGAACTATCCAGGGCCCACCTCTGCACAGCAGTTCGAGTTTGTAAAACCAAACAGCCGGAGAAATCACCTCTCCTTTTTCGCAAAGTATGCGTGGCCTCACAGAAAAACTACAACACCCTTTCGAGATATAGACACAGTCGAAAGGGATGTATGTGCTGAAGTCTCTTCAGTGAGTGGAGGGAAACCGGCTGGAAACTGAACATATTTTGAGTTTGTCCAAGCCTTTACACTTTTGTTTTTTCTCTACCCATCGGCAAAATTTGAAACAAGCGTCGGCCGACATACGATTCCCCAAGTGCGTGTGAGCGAGTACGCAAATATACAATGAGTCGGAGAGATGGCACCTACCCCTGTGCGAGAATTGTTTTGTTGCGCACATGTTTCTCCACAACCAGGGGGGTATGTACCACTGCCGAAAAGAGTAGTACCGTAAGATTGCGAGTCAGCGCACAGGGGTTCGATCGGTTTTCAAAGCGTAATATCTCCACAACCAGAAGGGCGCGAGCGTCAACTGACACAGCACTGCTCAGGAAAGCTCTCGATGAGATATATTTCAAAGCCGCCCTTTTCGATAGTGGTTGTGGAGAAGTTGGGCCTTGAAAATCGATCGCACCTCTGCTCGCTGACTCGCTGCCTTAAGAGTGATTTTGGAAACATTTCGTCGAGGGCTCTCCTGAGAGGTATCGGTTGGTGTCCGCACCCTCCTATTAGTTGTGGAGAAATTCGCAGTAAACGACCCACGTAACACCGAAGTGGGTGCCATCTCTCCAACTCTTGCGGTACCTTCGAAAGGGGTGTGCCGTGATGGATTGGTTACCGTGTACGACACAAGATTACACACCCCCTGGACCGATTTCCAAAGTTCGACTACTCCACGACGAAGGGGATTCGTGAACGAAACGATACATTTTCGGAGAGCTCTCGATCAGACAGCTTCAGCGCCGCCGTTTTCGGCGCTGCGACTGTTTGTGCTGTCGATAAATCGAGCTGTAAAAATCGGTCTAGGGAGTGTGTTATCTTGTGTCGTATACCGTACGCGAGGCTTCACACCTGCTTGGGGAGAGCGAGCTCCTGCAATGAAGTAGAACCGTCTCGTGGAGAGGGTTCCGAAAACGCGATGTCGCTTCGTTCATGCATCCTATTCGTCGTAAAGTGCTGCAGTCGAGCTGTAAAGATTGGTCCAGGGGGTATGGTATCATATGTCACCTACGGTTGGCCATGCAAGGTTTCACATCCTGCGTGAGCGAGAGCGCCAGCGAGCCTGGGAGCAAGTAAGAAATGTGCAGTCTATATTCGAAGTAGTACACAACTCGGCCATAAGGACAAGTGCCAGAACTACGTGCTTATATACGAGGCAGCGGACACTACGTGCGGCGCCATCGGCAAGTGAAAACCTGTCGGACGAGCCGTGTTCCTTCTTTAGGTTGGGTGCGTCCCGTCGTAGGTAGGTTACGCAAGGTTCAAAATCCTGCAGGGCTACAGTACCCCGAACGCTAGGCTAAAACAACCCCTCATCAAAGGCCTCTGTTCACTCCGCCCATCTCCTTCGTGTTGTTTCTGGATTTTCAACGATGAATGTACTGGCGGTGCAGAGCTACCCCAATGCAAAGCCTCCCATTAAACACCTTGGTTTACTCCCGTCCCTTCCGTACGCTCTTTGTCTAGAACTTAAACTATGAATGCAGGGCGGTGCCGAGCTGTGCCCTAACCCCAAAACCTCTCATCAGACGCCTTTGTTTTACTCCCGTCTCTTGCGTGCGTTATTTTTCTAGAGCTTCAACAATGAGTGCGAGGCTGTGCAGAGCTATCTCGAAACCCTAAACCTCTCATCAAAAGCCTCGGGTCACTCGGGTCCCTTTCCGTACGCTCTTTGTCTAGAACTTCAACGATGAATGCAGGGCAGCGCAGGGCTGTGTCCCAACCCCAAAACCTCTCATCAGACGCCTCTGTTTCACTCCCGTCCCTTACCACGGTCAATTTGCCTTTTTGGTAAAGTACAAGGTCTTTGTATTTCGGTAAAACACCATGCGTATCGCGCCTCTTCTCACATGCGTCCTCCCTTGCCGGTGTTCATTCCTAGAACCTCAACGATGAGTGCGAGGCTGCTCAAAGCTGTCGGCAATAATAACCGCCACCCCATCTCATCGACCGCCTCCGTTGACTCCCGTCCGTTGTTTTTTTCCGAGCTTCAGCGATGAGTACGAGGCGGTGCAGGGCTATCTCATGAAACTCCTCCCCCCCTTGCTGGCGTTCTTATTGTTCTAGGACTTCAACGATGATGAGTGCGAAGCTGTCCAGAGCTACGCCAACCCCCTCTTCTCATGAAACTCCTCCCCCCTTTGCTGGCGTTCTCATTGTTCTAGGACTTCAACGATGATGAGTGCGAAGCTGTCCAGAGCTACGCCAACCCCCTCTTCTCATGAAACTCCTCCCCCCTTTGCTGGCGTTCTTGTTATTGTAGGACTTTAACGATGATGAGTGCGAAGCTGTCCAGAGCTATGCCGACCCCCCTCCTCTCATGAAGCTCTTCCCCCCTTTGCTGGCGTTCTTATTATTCCACAACTCCAACGATGATAAGTGTGAGCCTGTTCAGAGCTATCGCTAGAAATGAACGCCACCCCCTTTCATCACACGCCTCCTCCCGTCCCTTCGTTACGTTAGTTCTTCCACGATGAGTTCGAGGCTGCGCAGGGCTACCGGTAGAAACGACCGTCCCCTTGCTTCTCATCAAACGCCTCTGTCGACTCCCGTCCGTCCCTCTGCTTGCGTTCTTTTTTTCCAGAGCTTTGACAAAGAGTGCGAGGCAGCGCAGAGCATCGGTACAAAAGCGACCACTTTGCCTCTGATCAGATGCCTCTGTCGATTCCCGTCCCTTGCTCATGTTATTTTTTTCCAGAGCTTCGACGAAGAGTGCGCGGCTGTGCAGAGCTACCCCAACGCCACCGTTGCCGAGTATGGAACCGTCGTGGGAGAGGAGAACATCATGGCCGAGGTCTTCGCGAGGGGCCCCGTGGCCTGCGACATCAACGCCTCCACGCTGCACGAGTACACGGTAAGGGAACTTACATCGTATACGGAGAGGGCTTGCTCGATAGGTTCTCCCCTTTTTTGTGCTTTCGTTTGCTCGTAGAACTCGAATTGCTAGTTGCGATTGAAACGACAGTTTTATGAACCGACAGCCCTTGACTTTGAGATGACCGTCTGCAACCCTATGCCCAGAAGGTGCGAGAGCGCCGCTCAAATTGTGCTCGTTGCTTGTTTTCCTGGTAGCACTCGAGGTTTGGGTCCATTTTATTGTGGATATTTTATTCCTTTTGGGGCAAGTTTGCCTGTGTGTGCTTTCGTCCTATTTATTTTGGCGACAGTCTCCCCATTTTTCATGGTGAGACGTGTACTACACTTTTCAGCGTATGTAGAGTACTACACTTTTCAGTGTATTTTTTCGTACAACTACAACCATTCAGGGCCACACAGGAGGGGGTAAACACCAGGGCTTTTTTCTTCTTTTTATTTCTTTTCATGCCCCACCTTCCTCCTGCGGTGCGGGCTGAATTTGATTTTTATCGCGCGAAGGGTCCAGCCGTCCCTTTCCCTCGTCAACGGTGCTAACGTCGAAGTTTGGTACTCACGGGAGCTTGTCAGCTATATGTCGCTTTCACCCGCATATTTCGTAATTTTTTCACCCCATGGGGATTCGAACTAACGACCTCTGCGACTAGCGGATTACGAGGATACCACTAGACCACCGGGGCGACCGGTCAGCTTGTGACCACGGGAATCGACCGCGTAAGTGTTGGTCTAGTACCGACAGATGGACGGTACTGGGTACAGAGATCGGAACGGTTTCTAATGTGAATACGTCAACAACGTTGGGTAAATTAGCGTTTGACCACGGGAATTGACCGCGTCAAGTGTTAAGTCTAGTAGGGACAGATGGATGGTACTGAGTAGAGAGATGGGAAATGTTTTTAATAATGCATCAACTACAACTCGAACTGCTAGTCGCGGTTGAGAAATGAAACTGCTGCTGCCATAGCAACAGTTACAAGTTGGGTGTTGTAATTCACTACTGTGAAGAAGCATGTTCTAGGTCGTTCCTCGCCTCTATTTTTTCATTATTTTTCCTGTGGCATTCGTGCTGCCTTGTAGAGTTGGAGTCAGCCAACCGTTTACAAGGATGATAATCTACCAACAGTTACAGGTTCGACGCCTGCCGCGTGTTTCTAGGACGGCATCGTGGGAGTCCAGCCAACCCACTGGTAGGGAGCATTCCATGCCGGATAGTGTTCTTTGCTGTTAAACGGTTTGCTAAAAAAAAAAGCGGCAGCTACAACTTCGCCGCCTGCCGTTTGTTCTCAGGGTGGCATCGTCAACATCCCGGAGCTCCCGGCAGGAACTGACCACGTCGTCGCCATCGCCGGCTGGGGGGAGACGGAGGAAGGGGTGAAGTGAGTAGTACCGTCAAATTCGCCAATACGTAAGACGTGCTTCCCTCAATCAGGGCACAATCGTGTTGACATGCACCACAGAGCCTACGGCACAGGGGGCTCCGTAACTCCCTAGTTTCCGGATCACACGTGTAGATACCCCATATAGGCTCCGTGTATCAGACCGACCGCCGTGTATGCGCACAACATGGCTACAGGAGCGCGTATTTGTAAAGCAAGTTCTGGGTTTCCCAAGAGACTCTGAGCTTGAAGCCAGCTGGGGGGAGGCGGAGGAGGGATCGAAGTGAGTAGCGCCCTTGGGACGTGGCTAGCGCCCACGCAAATACAACATCTCTTTGCCTGATCACAGGACGCCAATAAGAGGCTCCGGAAAATATCAGTATGCCACCGTGGGTTTCATTGGGCTCGTGGCTTGTTCTGCAGTAGCCGGGCTCTGGGTACCCAAGGGGATTGAAGCCGGCTGGGGGGAGACGGAAAAGGGATTGGAAACGTGCGCCCTCATTCCAAACGAAAGGATCGTGCCCAGCTCCTGGTTCATCTTTTGTGAAACGTACCCGGGGCCGACGAAAACCGGGCATATATGTCGCTCCGTCCCCACATCGTAACAAATCAAGGTCAATGGTCCAGCGAATGAGGTATGCTGTTTTCACGAGTTCCCACCTGATCTGATCGGCGCTATGGGAACAACCCTCCTCCGTCATCTCTCGAGGACGCGTGGTGCGCAGTCAATGGTCGATTACCGTGAAGGCATGGCAACCCCCCCCCCACCTACCCCTACCCTTCCGCTACCAACCCCATCTCGTAGGTTCTGGATCGTCCGCAACTCGTGGGGGGAGTACTGGGGAGAGGGCGGCTGGTTCCGCATCAAGCGGGGAGAGAACCAGCTCCTCCTTGAGTCCAACTGCGGCTGGGCCGTGCCCGGGTCTTGGACCGAGCTCCACCCCCACCCCCACCCGCCCGGTCCGCCGGGGCCCCACCCTCACCGCAACGGCGCGCAGGAGCAGCAGCAGCAGCAGCAGCAGCAGCAGCAGCAGCAGCAGCGGCAGGAGAGGTTGAGATCGCAAGGGGAGGAAGGGGCTCTGATGAACTTGGGCGCCGAAGCCTTGCGTCGCCTGGGAAGGACTAGGCGCGGTGCCGATGAAGCGGAGGCTTAAAGGGGAGACATGTGCCGTTCTAGAACATCGGTCCTGCCCATCGAAGAACAGGTACCCAGCCAAGAGGCATACACTAAAAACCTGTACTGGTATAAGTCGCTGTTGGGGTGGAGTAGTGGACCCTATTAAGTGGCGGTGTGTGTCGACAGTTTTTACCGACACTATGCTACGGGGCCAACGGCACTATTCAAAACCGGGGTATTTTTTTTTTTTGCGGAGGGGTGCGGCGGCGGCGGCGGCGGGTGTTGCGGCGGGTTTGGTTGGCGGTGTATGGTGGTTACCGTGGCGGCGATAGTGGAACGTGTTGATGGTGGTGGCGGTGACGATGATGCCACGAGGGAAGCTACATACGGTGGATCGAATTTGGGGAGTAGGGAATGAAGAAGAGTTATTTTTCAGTTTCATAAACCATGCAGCTCAACCTCTCGCTTAGAACAGTGTAAGCAAACAACTTTTATTCAGCAAAGCTCGGAAGGCCGGGTGCGAAGTTTGGCGCTTTCCTGAAGCAAACCTTACATTATGATTTTGGAGAATTTGAGAGGGTGCGTACCGCATAGCCGTGAATGATTCCAATTGTTTGTATGCTGTTGTGACTTCAGTGTTCGTGAAGAAAGCTTGTCTGCCGCAGCCAGCCAGCTGCTTGACCGAAGCGCCAGCCTTGAAGGTGACCCTCAATTTTTTTCCAGAGTTGGAACCTATGTTTGGAGGGAGGCGGTGGAAGTTCGTTTGTATTACCTATTTATTCTGTTTTGTGTTGTGATGGAAAAGGTTGTGTAGATGCTACTGATGCCACCCTCCCCCCTGTTAGTGAGCGTATGAAAGGAGGGCGGGAGAAATGCGGGGTTAGGGAGAGACGTCTCGCGAGCATGTAGTAGAAGTTTTCACTTGCGAAATGACTGTCCCGCCACCGGACTGCGTTGTAGCATGTATAACCCTTGGGGAGAGGCGCGCGGTGATGCTTGTGGGATGCACACGCATCCAATGTAATTACGTCGCGTTGGTGTAAGTAATTGTGCATGAGGGACCCACTAGTATGTAGACCTCGCCAAGGTTGGACCGATGTCATCGAATACGCCGCATCCATCGAAAAGGGGTGACAGGAGAGATTGACAAGAATACAATCTTCGTGCCCTCCGTTTATTTTTTGCCTCCGACGGTGTCTGCGAAGTGGCTATGTGCGGTACTTCCGTACAAGTGCGAAGTAGCTGTATTTACTGTCATTTAGTACGAGAGCTTGGGACTAAAACGCTGACGATATATTGGTCGGCTTGCTCTTAGGCAAAGCAGCAAAAGGGGCCTCTTCCGGATGACACACCCCTCTCTCCCAGCCCGAAAGGGCGAGAGCTTATCATGTTGCCAAGAACGGGCCTATCACGAAGAGGATGCAGCGCGCACCTGCTGGCGCCGGCTCCCCGGCGTGTGTACAGTGTTTTGTGAAATGTCCTGGTTTTTGGGGCTCTTAATCTCGGATGAATTTCGGAGCTAGAAGAAAGCGTCTTACCCATGAGCAGGTGAACATTGTACAAAATCCGCGGGTCTCCCGCGGACATTTGCTTAGACCCCACAATACGAGTCCTGTTATCGTCGGAATCGCAGCACCGAGATCACGCCGTCCCTGACACACGCTTGGTTGCGCCCGCCGGAAGCGGCAGTCACTGATCACCTTGCCGGCTACCCGCCGCCGAAAGCTCTACTTTTCAACTGAAATCTAAACGCACGGCGGAAACTTCACGTTCCAACCGAAGTCGGAACGCGCATACACTGTGATTTCTACAGCAGTAGCTTGTAAGGAAATTTCAGAAAATGCCGGCTCTTGTACGCCCGCGAAGGCCACAAGCAGACTGGGTTCGTTCACGATTCATTCCAGCTCAATTCCACACCATGGCCTTGGAAATTCCACGAGGATTCGAACGGGCATTCTCGGAACGTTGATATTTTTGTTGAATTTCATCGTTTTCAGCTTTGGAGCAACGGAAACAATCGCAACAAGAGGGTGCCAGCCCGAACTCGGCGAGTGTTGGTGGCGAACATTGCACAGAGCTCAAACCTTTGCACCTCGCCGCAAAATTCATCCCTTCCATTTCCCTCCCCACCGAGTCTTCCTCTCGCATGGTGGTCATGAAACCACACAACATATCTCTTCTCGCCTTTTAGCACTGGCTATGGCAAACGTATGGAGATTATCGTACAAGGCTCAAAGCATCCCGGATCCCAGCATCTGTTGTGGCAACTCGCGACGCAAGTGTTGCGATGGCGAGAAAAATCTTCATCTCTTTCACCTCAGAATGGCATATATTCCGATGTTTCGTCGCTCGGATAGCTCAACCAAGTTACTTTTTTTTTTTTTGTGGTCTTCACTTTCAATCAGCGCTCACGGCACTAGTGCCGTTTACTCCATCCCGTGGTCACACAAAAGAGCCCCTCTCCACCCTCCCCTCCTGCGGTATTTTGCCTTCGATTTTTTGATGCGGGAAGAGTTCAGCACTCTCTTCCCTCTGTGACACACGAACTAGCGCTATCCACTAGGCCAGGAGCGGAGCGAGAAAAAAACTCACTTTGCAAGAAAAGCTCGCTTAAGCCGGGATTCGAACCCCTGACCTGACCTCTGGAAAGCTTCGAGGTTACAAACTAGACCATGTATGCCGGTGTGTGTATCAGGTGTTACGCGTGTTTGCCAGAAATGGCAATCGCTCAACCATTTGTACGTCGTCGTTTTGCAGTCAATGCAAGCCGAGCGCGGAGGCACCCGTTATGGGGTTCTGGCGTTTCAAGAGGACGGATAATTCCCCGTGCTCATTCGAGTGCACCTCGAATACATCCCCTTTCATTTCGATGATGATCCAGCTAGTAGGGAATGTAGCTGTCTGTCCATCCTAGGCTGAGATGGCCTCCACAAGGTGAGAATCATACAACCTCATGACGATACCACCTTTCCTTATCCCCTTTTCATCTCTATTTCTGCGTTCGAGCGCCTTTCGGGAATCACACCTACACCCTTTTAGATTCGGGTTGGATAAGCGAAACATGATTTGTGCACGCTGTATCTCGAAGTGACAGAGGGCTACAGTGGCATAGCTCCGACACGTCACGTCCTACAGTACTGCGGTGCAACTCCCTCCTTTTTATAATATTGAGAGACGTAGATATATTGCGCTTTTGTTCCTTGTTTGAACCTCCAGTGGCGGTGAAACATTTTTGGACACAACGTCAAGATGGACCTGGCACTTGTCGTGTTCCAATTGTCGAGTTCAAGCCTACATGAGTGTTGGGTACAGCATCGGTTGAGGCTGTGTGGCTCTGTCCGTGTAACTTTTCCGAGAGGTTGCCCCGCTGAGTATCCGCAGCCGGGACAAGATCACCCCCCAACACCAGTCTATATATTCTCTGCGTGCCCTCCTTCGCCGTGCCCAATGTCGAAAGAGAAGCTCCACCCCGCCTCATCTCCTCAAGACTACCATCGCACGTCAATCAAGGTGAGTAGCCTGCTGGATGGATGGCGTGTTCGGACACTGCTGGTACCGTGCCCTTGCTATTGGTTTATTTTCATTTGGTGGCTCCAATCCTGAAATAAGTATTGGACAATGCGACGGCTCTACGGGCACTCCAAACTGTGCCGTGCCTGGTGCACGTGTGCGCTGACGATCTCCAGGCGGCGTGTTATATTCTATGTCATTTATCCCTCTCCCCCGTCAGCTACACTGCCATTGGTCTCTAGACTTTCTCTAGTGAGCTCGGTAGGAGTGAATCGCCGCAGCTCACACAGCAGGTTGCGCCCCTGCCGCACAAAGCATGTATGTCCCCGCTTGTTTCAATCATAGCATGGCCAAAGACTGCATAAAGAGCATCACACTGTTCTCACATTAAACCTACGGGCAGAGGACAAGAAACAGCGTAAAGGCAGGAAAGCATCAGTCGCGATGAAAACAATCCTGATTGCTGGGAATCAGTCTCCGCTGTCAGGGCAGTCCTGCAATGCCCACATAAATAATGGTTGAAAACCGATTATACCGAACAGCCCGCGTTGAGATCGTTTCGTACGTCAAGCTGCATAGATGAAACCAGACCCTCGCAGTCCGATCGCTGGAAAACAGTCTTCGTGGTCAGGGCGGTGTGTCCTTAAGCAGCAAGCTCAACCAATGGTTCAAGGATGGTCGGAATTCGCCATGTCGCCCCATCGATGCAAATCTACAGTAGTAATAGCCCGCAATATATACAAAAGATTCACACTTCTAACTTGCGAACGACACCAAATTCCCCCCGAAAATCACCAAACCTTGTGCGATACACTTGTAGCTTCACGATATCTGGTTGCTCTGGTGCTTCATGGTTGGTCGTGGGTGTGTTGTGAGTGACGAGGAATCTGCATTGTTTCATAATCACAAAAGTCGAGGGACGAGCTAGCGTTCATTCGGAAACGTGAGAGGGAAGCACGGCTGAAACGTTCTCGCCTTGACACCCGGCGGCACGATTGAAGCGGAGTCTGTTGACGCTACCAACGAACCGACGGGAAAAAGCTATGCAAGCGGTGTGCATAGGTGATGTAGATTTGAGGAAGGGAAAAGGTCGGAAGTTCAAATCAAATTATGTATACAGGAGAAAACACAGTGCTGTTCTTTGGTCACACCGTTGATACAGGACACCCGCTGAACATAGAGCTGAATTCACAATTCATGGCCTCTGATTACTGAATATTCACTTGAAAGCTTGTGCGTTGGAGTGGCGGTAGATCCAGCTAGAGTCTCCATGTGAGGTAACCACTGCTTTGAATAATGTGAAGTGAAGTCCCATGCTGACTAAACCCGCCGTCTCCTCCGTATCTTAGTGTTATGTTGTTGAGGGTGGCATCGTGAGCATTTACCGCAGTTCAAGGAGCAAATGATACCAACAACTGCTATCCCGTATTCTGCAACGAGAGAAAGTCAAAAACGTTTTGTGTTGAATGCAGGTATAGTCATGTGGCTGGTTTAGAAGGTGTCTACAGTACACGACACGAAGGCGTTGAAAAGATCGCGCCTCCAGAGGACGATCCCGCATGGTCGATGCGCTTCCTCCGTTCTCTGAAGCCCCCATTCCGGAGTATTTTTTTTTTGTTCATTTTTTTTTTGTCTTTACTTCATATCAGGGCTCACAGCACTGGTGCCGTTTACTCCATCCCGTGGTCACACAGAAGAGCCCCTCTCGACCTTCCCCTCCTGCAGTACGTTGCCTTCGATTGTTAATGCGAGAAGAGTTCAGCACTTTCTCTTCCCTCTGTGTACACACGAACTGGCGCTATCCACTAGGCCAGGAACGGAAGCGAGAGAAAAACTCACTTTGCAAGAAACCCTCGCTTACGCCGGGATTCGAACCCCTGACCTGACCTCTAGAAGGTCACGGGGATACCAACTAGACCACCGGGGCGACCGGTATTACCTTGGACCCAAAACGTATGGTCTTGGTCGTACGTTCACCAGCCCCCACCATGGATAGTTCATTACACCTTGGCAGCGCAATTGTTGAAGAGAACTAACTTCGTCTATCACGTCAACTTGGTATCCTGTCGCCGAGCGGCCACTTCTCCCCGGTACCACAAGTAGCCACCCACAATGTCAAACTCAACAGCGAACCACAAGCTGCCGCACATTTACCACACACGAGCACTGCCGCTCCACCTTCCGTCCGAAGGTTGGGACTGGGCTCCGGCCGAAGTAGGTTCAGAAACAACAGTGGAACTCCCTGCTGACCAGGGGGAGATATGAATAATGTAGTAGAACTCAAGAGCAATAAGCCCCCAGCCATGTTTCTCGTGAGGCACGCCCCCCTACATCCCAGGCTTGAGAGGACATTTTTCTTCCTGTTGTTTACTGGACGAGGAGGGTAATTGTTTGCCCGTCATTTTCTAGTTGACTTGGGTGGAAAGTCAAGCAAGAGCATACTTACTCTCCAGCAGCCGCCCACTTGCCGTGGGAAGCGGGATATTCATTACTAGTGAATGCGAGGATTATTCGACACATTGTGTTCGTTGCGACAATTATCTCATCTCGCGTCGATCTGGAGTTTCCTCCACCCCCTACCCCGACGCCGTACATATTAATTCTTTTCCACAGGCCGTGTCACTCACTGTCTTCCTCGGTGGTGGACGGTTTCTCCGAACTCACTTCGGTCGCGTCAAACATGTACGGCGCCGTGCGTCAGGCGGCGCAGAAGGTAGGGCGCGCTGAGAGCAGGGGCGAATATTTTTTCCTTCGTCCTATTGCCGGGCCAATTTCATGCCCATCGCACGTCGACCGAACTCAACTCGCGTAGGCGTGATTATGTAGAGTCAAGTGCGGAAGGCGGTTGATGAACTTCAACCCTTCATTCCGCTGTTAACCCCTTGCGCTGCTACCGCAGTAACGCATGCCCTCAACTCGCAAAACGAGTCGTAAATTCTTCGTTTTGATGTGAAATAATTGGCAGAAGAAAGACAGGCAAATGAAAATAGCACTCAGTGGTTGATTGGCTGGGACGTGCTGTGTGGGAGGAAACTGCCCTTCGCGTCATCTTCAACAACCTATATTGTTCTATATCGACTCAAGGAAGTGAACCCCCGAAGCCCGAGAGCGTCGGTGTCTAAATTACACAGTCACAAAGGACGATATGACAATGAGTTGGCCTTGTCACCCTGATGGATGACACTCAAGACAATTTGGCGGGGAAGCTGTCCCGGTCCGCAACTTACACCTCGATCTCCTTTACGTCCTCGTCGTTCCGACCACCATTCGGCGCGACTGGTGGCATTTCTGCCGGCCGAAGAAGGCTCGTGAGACCGATGCCGTTTGGCAGGTTGAACAAGCGTTCGCGATGGAGAACACCACGATGTACACTCAGCAGGATACAGCAGTACAGCGACAGCAACAAGAGCACCACTCACAGCAGCACCACGACAACCACAACCACGACGAGTTATCCAACCCTCGGGTGAATGTTGTCACCGCTCGAGCCGAGCAAGAAGGGCCCCCGTCATATGAATCACCGGATGTGGGGCTTAGTGGTCTGGCCGATGAAGGAAAGGCACGGTCACCGTGGCCGCTCGGGCTGGGATCTGGAACGCCGGACGGGGTGCACCCGACGCGGCCCATGTCGCCGGAGGAAGCGAGAGGAGGCGGAGGAGGAGGAGGAGGAGAATTAGACTCAGTCACCGCGCCCTCGAATGCCCAACAGGATGATCGTGCTGGTCAGGCCCAGACTTATTATCCAGGCGAAGAAGAGCGGCCCCAGGGACAAGCGCAGGCGCAGACGCAGGTGCTGTCTCAGCCGCAGTCGCAGCAGTCAGGGCAGCTCAGGCGGGCGGTGTTCGACGCTGGTCTGCAGAATGACCAGGAGCGGGTTGACCCTCTGCAACACGTGCCTTACGAGCTGCTGGTACGGGTATGAGACGGCCGCCGTTGGACAAGCGTACTGTCGACGCGTTGAAAGGCATGACAACCATAGTCTAGCGCTCCCAAAAAATAAAATGAAAACGCATCCCAGCACTGAGTGTCATGTGGTTATCGTGCATAAAAAAACTACGTAGATGCATGTGTTCACATCCCAAGTTACTCCTGGATGGCCTGTCGCGTTCAGGTGGAGAAGTTACACACCTTGAGATCCGCGGGTTACTCCTTGATGGGCTGCCTCGCTCAGTGGGGAACTGACATCCTCCAAGACCCACCGGAAGTGGTTCGATCGCCGTTTAGCCTTTATAGCTCTTTACTTGTTCTGTTCGCTCCCTTCATTCTGTGTCGGCGTGGCACTAAGATGTGGATCTGAAGTCTAAGTCAAATATAGCCCTTTGCTGGCTTGGCTCGCTCTCTGCACGATCTGGGTCCGCGTGGCACTACGATATGTATCTGAAGGTCTGCGGCGGCACCACATGGTGGTGCCGAAAACTGTCGCCAACAGGTGCTGCACGAATTTTTTCTCGCCAACGGTGTTTGCGGATGGGGATCGGCCTGGCAGTACAACCGCGTGTGCAAGACCCATCCGGAGAGGGTCATGAATTTTCTTCGGACCAGAGCGGAGGAGCAGGTGTTGACATGTCTGATGTCTCCCGTGCTGCGTGCATCTCGTTTTCAATATGCGATAGCGCTGATTCTTCCTCTCTCTGCTGATGCGGTGGATTGACTTCTACACGGGCGCCGGCGACCTCTTCCGTTGAGGCCGACGTCACTTCGAATTTCGAAACATACCTTCTTGTTGTGCTGAGCAGGCTTGATTTCATACCGCCCTTCGATGCACGTGGCCGCAACACATACTGGTGCTGTCGTGGTCACGCACCAGTATTGTTGTCGTCAACAAGATGGTCAAGCCCGTGCGGCAGTTGAATTAGTCATATGCTACGCGTATTGTGTCTCAATGCCCGTCGAGTGGTACTGGCGGTGGGTGGGCCTCATCGACCCTTCGGGAACGTGGACCTTCTAGGAAGTCTGCCAGTTGACCTCAATCCTTTGAAACGACACCAACCTCGGTCCTACTTGATCTGTTTCGCCAAATAAACATTGAGCCCTGCCTTTATCCATCGGTCGTGAGGATGTGAAGATATTGTCTCTGGAGAAATGTTGGCCTCGATCCTCTTCGACCAAGGGAATGAGTAATGATTGGACTGTCGTCTACGTAGAACGGCACGCGATAGATGAAACATCACTCTCTCTTTCGAACCCTACTTCCCTGAACAAGATCCGACGTTCGTTGCGCTTGCGGAATTATTCTACAGCACTAAACAAAGGCTACAACCGGGTCGTTAGTGATAACGTCCGTCATGCCTTCCGAAGCTTCGACCGGATCGTTAGTGATAACGTCCGTCATGCCTTCCGAAGCTTCGCCTCAATTCGTGCTGAATAAAACACAGAGAGTCAATCTCAATTATACCCGAGCGACTGAGGCCTGTTCGATAGTTCTGCTTTCATTGCAGCCCCGAGCCGGTCATTGCAAGGGTCCATGTGTCTATCTCATGCTACAGTGTACATAGCCATCATGCCAACGTCTTCGCTGTCGGCACACGCTCGATACATTGGTGCCCGTTCTGAGACCCGTCATTTCCCTACTCTACTGTCATCTCGGGATTGGGCAGAAGAAGCGCGAGGGCCCTGGCTACCCTGCAGAAGCCCAGCGACAGGGTGCTGCTGGGACCAGCATTCCGAATATTTACCACAAGCTCAAGCCTCAGCAGCCTTGGCAGGAGAAGACACGGGCCTCCTCTCGGATTCCTCAAGCAGAGCCGGTGGCGTCGGCAGCAAAATTTGTCAATGTCGGAACAGGCGATCTGCCGCGAGAAGGGTGTCCTGCTGGAGCTGGCATTCCGAATGTCGAGCCTCAGGAAACACACGAGGATCGAGCTGTCACTCTGATTCCCCAAACGGAGCCGGTGGAGTCGGAAGAAGCAGTACTCATCGACGTCGGAACAGACGATCTGACCCGGCCACGGCATGGTGCTGAGATTAGCATGCCGGATGTTCAGCGGCAGCTCGACCCTCAGGAGCGCCAGGAGGACGAGAGATGGGCCGCCAAACCGATGGCCCAAACAGAGCCGGCGTCACTGCCTCTCAGTACCGGAAAGGGTGGTCTGGCCGCGCGGTATTCGGGCTCGCTGCTGCAGTCACCTGGTGGGAGAATCAGACCGCGGTCGAAGGCCAGCTGCTTGCCATGGAAAAAATTGCGCAACTTGAGGCCTAGCAGTCTATTCAGGCCGCGACCATCTTCGATCGTTTCGCCGTACACTCGACGTGAGAACCACCATCGTGACCGGAAAATGCGGACGCGGCAGCATCATGGGCAGGGCGTCGTCGATATAGATGAGGTGCTTGTCAAGCAGGCGGTTCGACAAGCAACGGCCGCTATTCGGACCTGGGGGCCGGAGGCGACGGAACTTGAATCAATCCGGGGGCTGCAGGCGGCGGAACATGAATCGTCGTCGTCATTGGAGGCCGGGGTGTCGGCAGATTGGGGCGGCGTACGGCTTGACACCATTTCTGCCGCGGACGGCGATCTCACGGCCGTTCCGGCGTTGTGGGTTCAGTGGCACGAGCACCAGAAGGAACAGCAGGAAACGCAGTGGTCCAGGCATCAGGCACGTGCCCTTGGCGGAGGCGGCTAAATAGATCTGTATGTACAACAGCTCGGCGATGCTCAAGCTTGATTTTGCGCGTCATTGGTTTCACACTTCACGACTTGAAACCCATCGCAGATTTTCCCCATCCGAGTTGCCTTTGCGGGAGCGTTTAAAAATGATCGATTGTTTATCATTTCACACTGAAAATACGCACATGTTACCCCAGCCAGGGTAAGTCATGAGCGAGACAGGGACGGGTCTCGACAAGCGTGTTAGCCCTAGTTTGTCGTGCGACTTCTACGGTCATTCGCTGCGGACTCCCGGTGCAGGCACCAATTGCACTACGGGTTGCACCGGCATGATATGCCGAAGGGGGACAGTGTAGAAAGTAAACGTTCATCATCTCCACCGCTCATAGGACTTGCCGGGGGGAGTTTGCTATGAAGCACGCGGTCGCACAACATGCGTGCGTTTATTGTTTCCGGCTTTGACTTCGCTGATTCCGGTGCGTGTTTCATAGATCATCAACGGCAGCTACCTCAGCCCTAGGCTCACAGACCATCCTGCCGCCTTGAACGGACACAGAGCAAACACGAAGACTAAAGTCAGGTATGTGCCGTGTGTTGTCGAACGCGTCTATGAAGATACACGTACCGTTCACGATACATCAAATCCCTCTGCTCCTCTCCAGTTGTGTTTTTCGGACGCTGTTTCCGCGGTTTTCAAAAGCGTTGATATGGACGCATCCATGGTTTTCAAAGAAGCTTCAAAAGATTCCCTTGAAGCTACACTATGAATGATTTTCTACGAGGTTCCACGGCACCGTGTTCTATGGCGGGTTCCGCAGTAGCCCCCTTGGTGTATTCCGTGATTGTCATTTGTCTAGAAATTGGAATATCGGAAATTCGAAATTGAAATATCGGAAGCTTACCTTGCCAAACGTCCCACCACCCAGCCACGTCATCTCATTAGATTGTCTTTGTGATTCTTGCGTATGCCGCGCCACGCGCCAAGGAGGATGACCAATCCGCAACGGGAAAGTTTCAAGCGGGCGCTGACAGAGTGGCGCGAGGGGAGAGCAAAGGCTCTGGACAGTCACGCCTTGTGCATCCTCCCGGACAACGAGGTTGGCACTGCTTTTTCGTTTTGACGTGTTTCCGCGGTAGCACGGCTATTCTTATCGGAAACTCGGTTGGTGCAGCATGAACTTGCTTCATTTTTCATTCTGCCTAAGATTCTCAGCACACTCTTTCAGCTTGGCCTGGAGCTTTCTCAGGAAGGACGGCATCAATGAATGTTTCGGCGTTTTTCTTCTCAGCGACCATGTCGGTGCCACGAACAGATGCTGTTGGGCTCAATCAAGACTAGACACAAAAACCAGTCATTATTTGCACACAAACTCGAACAAACATCCAAGCTATTTCACTCGTTCTACTCTCAAACCGCTGCGCGCGCCAAACCGTGCGATGTTCACCGTGTCCGTGGAACATCCCCGCAAATATTTCAGGTTGAGGAGCTGGTCAACAAGGTGCCAGTTACTCAGGACGAGCTGTGCGCCATTGGGAGTTGGCGAGGTGGGTCCGTTCGTTTACCCGCAAGACTCACGCAACGGCAGGTGTACACGAATTGCGTCTGAGTCTTGAGAAGTGAGAACCTGAATATCTCAACATGAAGACTGACAGAGGTAAAACGACAGTACTAGGCAATAAGTCATCTGAATAGCCAAAGAGATGAATCACAAGCGAACTTCGACATCAGACGTAATGCTGCAGAATAAGGGTCAATTGCTCATATGTAGAACCTCAATACGAAATGACCAGTCTGGGCCAAAGCGTGCTACCCCTGCTGCGGCATTGCTCCCAACCAAATCCCCCACCCCGCTCGCGCGCCTAGTCGAAGAAATAGAATATCCACGCGATATCGTATCCACGCATGCCGGGCCTTCAAGACCGCTCGAATCGTGACTCTCCTTTCAATGCAACGGGCGTGATGTTGCCGTTTCCTCCCGCATGTCGACGTTGAACGCTACTTGGCCGCCTGGCATTGCACGGTTTGGCTGTTGAGGGTAGGCACCCGAAAGCTGGCGAGGCATGGCATGTCTATCTTGACCGCCATCCAGACCTTCCTCGACAAGAACAGCCTCTGCCTGTCGGAGGAATTCTCGTGATGACACGATGCGCCTCAGGTAGAACGTGGATGCCTGTGTTCAAAGTTGGTGCATGCCATACAGCACCTTCCGCCCGGTGTTTAACGCTATTCTTGTCGTTCCGGAGAGGACATGTCCGTGTTTCAAGCTGCATAGGGTCGATTTTGAGAGCAAATAGGTTGGGATCATGGTGTAGTGTGATCGGCTATGCAAGTGGCACGTAAACGAATATTTCCCAAACGGAAAAAATCAGCGCCCAGAGTGAAAATAAGGCGGGAAATGTCAATGTCACCGTCCAGAGCAGCCACTGGCAGAAACATTGCATTAGCAGCTTCCAAGCATGCCCATGGCACAACCATTACCCTGATCTGCTCATCGACACCGACCCAAATGTCCGTACTGACCAGTAGCGCATGAAGCAGGCGAACGGTGTATTTGTTCGTGGACGAACGGCCATGACAGTCCGCCTACGCCCCAGCCAGTTCGCACGAGACCAACGCCACGGGAGGGAATCCAGTTCGGGGAAATCGCTTGAAGAGTGTCCGATATCCCAAGCAAAGTGCGAGGTTTAGGTTGGGCCTGATTCACGATAGCCAGTCAAACCTCGGACGTTTCACAGCATCCAGAGCCGGGGAGCGTTGGAGCCCACGAGGGTGTAAATAGGTGTGTGCCGCCACCCTTCACGGAACCAAGCATTGTGGCTTTCACAGCAGCTGGGAACATCATATCTGAGTTAGCCGTGTGTTTGATTCTCATCGGCCGGCCCGATGAGTTTTGGGGTGAATTGGGTTGTGTCCAAAAATGCTTTAGGAGATCGTTCGTGGATTTCCTCGATTGATTTTCATTGACCCAATGCAGTTGTGATGAGTACGTTTTGTTGAAACATGCTTTTTTGGACACGCCACTCAATTTGTTTTCGGAGGAATAACACGTGGGGAGGTGACAAAGTTGAGGAAATAGCCCTGGCACCAACATGTGTAGATGGATTTGTGTCGTTGAGGGCTGCTCGTGTCCGGGGGTGATTGCACGTCGGCATGCTCGAGATTTCCAGCTAGAGTTGTGGTGAGTTACGTTGTGCCCAAATATCGCTGTGGGACATCGTCAGTCAAGCTCCGTTTAGAGGAACACGCGGGGGTGGGGGGGATACGTTCGAGTGGGTAGCCCTACCGACAATGTAGCACCTCATTTGTTGTAGATCACCTTGCGCCGCTGAGAGCTGCTCGTGTCGGGGCGTGTCTGCACGCCGGTATTCTCGAGATTTACCAGCAAGTTGGGCGTTTGGTGTATGCTCAAGTCCAGTCCAGTATGTTCTACCGTATAGAATGTATTGCATGGAAGAACCACACGAAACCATGAAAAAAGTGTTACGTTAGTTGGAGGTAGCCATCCATGTGGCCGTGCGCTACATACATACATGGATGACATCTTGCAAGATTTAGGCTCTGTGCCGAGTCATGTGCCGTTCAGCTCAGTGGGCGTTTGGGTTTCGCTTCTGTTCGAATCCGGTTGCAACATGCAAGGCGATGTTGTAGAGCAAAACCAAGACGAGAACAAAGGAAGGCAGCAACAAGTTCCACACAGCTTCGAGGCGATTACTGTTGTGATGCGGAGTATAGCACAGTACAACAATTATTGTACTCAGAACATCAATGTCTACCCGTGAATTCGTAGATCATCCCGAAAATTCTTGGAACCACCACAAGTCTCAACAGACGAATAATCAAAACGTGCCGAGCCTATTCTCAAAACAAAAAAGAAAACCCGCATTGGTGGGATACATCGAAACTGTTGCCGTGGGAACCCCAGCGAAAACAGCCCAAATCAACCACAAATCAAGACTGCAAAGCTAATATATATAGAAAATTTGTCTATATCTTCCACGTTTGACGCCTGCTAGTTGGTTGCCCTCATTCAACGTACACTGCAAATTGGTCACATGAAATCTCCCTTCTTCGTGCTTCCGCGGGTGCAAAACGCGAAGATATCAGTAGTACACCTGGTTGCGATAAAACACCCAAATACCTGCATACAAAAACAAATGCATACAAAAACATAGCTTCATACACGCGGCCAGCAGATACTACTGTCTAAAAAACCGTCACCGATGAGATTCTGCTCGTGCGTGGCCCGCAGACGGCTTCCTTCAACGTTCCAAACTTTGTTTACCTGAAACTCACTGAAAACATGCACAGTGAAACAGACCTCCACTCGCTTCTTTCTACACCATCATGAAACAAGGGGTTGACCTACAATGGATTAATTCTTGCAGCACCCATACATTACTCAGGAATCAGGAACACGAAGCAGAGAAAAAATCTCCCTGCGCTGCGCCGAGGATTTTGATCCCCCCCCCCCCCCCCCCCCC